>JAJONR010002173.1:0-100320 GCA_029582245.1 Solanum etuberosum
TGAAGCCATCATAAATAAATTAAAAGGAGATCCAAGTAAAAAAATACTAGAGTAGGCCAGTCTAATGATATAACATTTTTTTGTGACATTAGGATCTTCATCAGTATCAGCCACGGGACTGATCCCGAAAGAGAGGTCTTTCTTTATGGTTATGAAATCGCTTTGATTGAAAAGCAAGTCGATGAAGCCATCATAAATAAATTAAAAGGAGATCCAAGTAAAAAAATACTAGAGTAGGCCAGTCTAATGATATAACATTTTTTTGTGACATTAGGATCTTCATCAGTATCAGCCACGGGACTGATCCCGAAAGAGAGGTCTTTCTTTATGGTTATGAAATCGCTTTGATTGAAAAGCAAGTCGATGAAGCCATCATAAATAAATTAAAAGGAGATCCAAGTAAAAAAATACTAGAGTAGGCCAGTCTAATGATATAACATTTTTTTGTGACATTAGGATCTTCATCAGTATCAGCCACGGGACTGATCCCGAAAGAGAGGTCTTTCTTTATGGTTATGAAATCGCTTTGATTGAAAAGCAAGTCGATGAAGCCATCATAAATAAATTAAAAGGAGATCCAAGTAAAAAAATACTAGAGTAGGCCAGTCTAATGATATAACATTTTTTTGTGACATTAGGATCTTCATCAGTATCAGCCATGCCAAAAGTGTGCTTCACATGTTTCTCTTCACCAGCTTGAGTCTTTTCTTTAACTGACTCCATTATTTCTGAAGCCTTCTCTTTTGTAGCCTGAGATGCATCATTGGACTACTCCTTAGTAGCCTGATTTGCTATGCTTGTCTTATCTTTAGTTGCCTAAGCTGCTCAAGAGGCTTGTCCTTTGAAGTCATGAGCTGGTCCGCTCGTCTTATCCTTAATTTTCCGGGCTGCTCAACTACATAACATGCAGTTAGTATCTCCTGTCCCGAAACCCAACATTTGCAATCTATCTTTAATAAGTAATCCACCCCACACAACAAGCTATTTAATGAATATAAGTTTAGAAACTTTGATTACGTTCCATAGTAGATTAGCGATTAGACTTTTATATCCCATTAGACTTTTATATCCCAAAGACATTTAGTTCACTCAGTTCCCTGATACACAATAGGGATTAATAATAATGTATTTTTCACCATATTAAAAATGAACATATAACATGATGATCACTATTAATTCAAATTTAATGTACATTTCAATTGTTAAAATGATATCTTTGAGAAAAGAAATTACATACTAATCAAATGGATGTTTTATCTGAAATACATTTTTGATTAATTTTCTCTCTTTCTCACTAACGTATTTTCATCTCCTACAATAATTGCAGAAAATAAAATAATATCTTGAACATCATGAACAATTCTAGAAATAAGAGTTGGATGTCTTTCAACAGAGTTAGTAAAGAATACTTGGATGGAGTAGAAGATTTTTTAAACCATGCATTTTTTTAAAAACAGGAAGGAGAGAAAATTACATGTCCTTGTATTGAATGTGAACTTATCCATCAAGTAGATCGGGCTACAACTTATGATCATCTTGTAGTTAATGGTATTATGCCATCATATGATAATTTGTTTTGTCATGGAGAGTCTCTAAAGGGATCAAACAATATTGAAGTAAATAATCCGAGGAAGGCAACTGTAAGAGGCGATGATATGAGAGGAATGATACATGATGCTTTTGGAGACTTCACACCATTCATAGATAGTGACATCAATAAAAGAGGAGAGATAGATGAAAACGAACAAGGAAATATTGCTTATTCATCTGTGATGCAACCTCATCTAGAGGTGGATAAGTTTGAACGACTCATGAAAGAGGCAAATGAAGAATTATATCCTGGGTGCAACAAGTTTAGGAAATTATCCTTTTTGTTGCATATCTCTCGTACAAAATGCATGTTCAAATGGTCAAATGAATCCTTTAATTACTTGCTTAGACTATTGAAGGATGCAATGCCTGAAGGATATGAATTGCCTCCTTCTTTCTATGAGACCAAAAAGATAATTGAAGGTTTGGGCTTAAAGTATGAAAAGATCCATGCTTGTCCTAATGATTGCATGTTTTTTAGGAAAGAATTTGCTGGTAAGGATGTTAATGAATGCAAAAATTTTGGGGCTTCTAGATGGAAAAATAATGCAAAAAAATTCCAGCCAAGGTCCTAAGGTATTTTCCTTTAAAACAAAGGCTGCAAAGATTATTTATTTCTTCAGAAATTTCTAAAGCAATGAGATGGCACATAAAGAGCTTAATAAATATGGAGTTCTACGACATCCTGCAGACTCTAAAGCTTGGAAAATTATTGATAGAAAGTATCCAAAATTTGCCAAAGATCCTCGCAATGTACGCCTAGGATTAGCTTCTGATGGGTTTAATTCATTTGGAACAATGCAAACTGTTTATAGTACATGACCAATGATTTTAATGCCATATTTCCACCATGGATCTGCATGAAGCAAGAGTTCTTCATTCTGTCTTTGCTCATACCTGGACCAAAATCTCCCGGAAATAATATTGATGTCTTTTTGCAGCCTTTAATAGAGGAGTTAAATGAATTATGGGATGTTGGGATAGAATCATACAATGCCTATACTAAGGAGATATTTCAAATGTGAGCAGCTCTCATGTGGACTATAAATAATTTTCCATCATGTTGTACTCTATCTGGATGGAGCACTTCTGTTCATTTTGCATGACCTTCTTGCAACATAAATACTCATTATAGAAGGCTCAAACATGGTAAGACATTTTGTTTCATGGGTCATCAACGTTTCTTGAAGTCAGCCACAAATATCGAAATGATGCTAAATCATTTGATGGAACTAAAGAAACAAGACCTGCACCTGGTACAGTATCTGGGTACCAAGTGTTGAATCAAGTTAAAGACATAAAATTTACTCTTGGAAAGTCAAGTGAAGGGGTAATGGGGTGATGAATCACAAATGGAAAAAGAGGAGCATTTTTTTTATCTTCCTTATTGGGAGTATAACTTGGTGCGCCATAATCTTGATGTGATGCACATAGAAAAAAATGTTTGTGACAACATAATTTATACACTATTGAGTATTGATAAAAAGTATAAAGACAACTTACCTGCTCGATTGGACTTGAAGGATATGAAAATAAGACCACGCTTATGGCCTCAATATCGAGCTAGTCGGAGGACATATCTTCCTCCTACTTATTTCACAATGTCTTTGAAGGAAAATGAGTTGTTTTATGAAGTTCTGGAAAATGCCAAGTTTCCACATTGCTATGCATCTAATATGCACGTTGGATTCGCAAAGGAAATATATCTGGATTAAAAACTCACGATTGTCATGGTATAATGCAAGAACTTCTTCCTCTTGCCTTGCGGAGATCAACATATAAGAGAATCAGTTCTATTTTAATTGAAGTATGCACATTCTTTCGTGTTTTATGTAGCAAAGTGCTAAAATTAGATGAGTTAAAGTTACTTGAAGAAAGAATTCCAGAAATATTGTCTACTATGGAGAAGCTCTTCCCCCCTAGATTCTTTACGATTATGGTACACTTGGTTACTCACTTAACAACAGAGGCTAAACTTGCGGGGCCAGTACATTATCGCTGGATGTATCCAATTGAGAGGTACAAAGAATATCATTGAATATTTATTGTATTTCTTTAGTTCTTAAATCTTATAATATCAAACTAATTATTTACTTGATTATATAGGTACCTGGGCACTTTAAAATCATATGTTCGTAATCGTGCATGCCCAGAAGGTTCAATAGCAGAAGCATACATAGCAAATAAGTGTTTAACATTTTGCTCACGGTATTTGGAGAGTGGAGAATCTAGGTCTTATTATTCAAGAAATTGTGATGATCAAATTGAGCATGATTCTAGTAAAGAAGAATGTCTTTTTCCTACTGTTGGGGAGTCAGATGGTGGAAAAGATGTATTTAAGTTGGATGACAAAACATGGCTACAAGCACATAGACATGTGTTATTCAATTGTGAGTCAGAGGTGGTTGAGAATTATAAAAAGTAAGTGGTATATCTATCTATATATCTCTTTATCTATCTATCCATCTATCTATATATAAGTGTTATTTGATAACAAAACTAATAGATATGAGTTATGTGAATAGTGAACATATTTCTGAAATCAAGAGATCACATCGTAAGCGTCGTTTGAAATCAACATCAACTTGACTGTCTACATTTTGATACATTTCCAGAGTGGTTCAAGGAAAAAGTAAGTAGTATGTCTAAGTCATTCGTCAAGCTAAATTCTTGTCCTTGTACTTATATTGTATATATAATTGTCTCTTTCAATTTCTTTAGGTAAATGAGTTAGATGCTACATCAACATCATAAAGGATGTTAAAGTCCTCGAACAAGGGATGACTTTTATTGCAAAAAGATTCAATGCGTTCAATGTAAATAATGGGTATCGATTTAGAACTAAACAAACTGAAAAATTCAAGGAGACACAAAATAGTGGTGTTATGGTTGTTTCAAAGATCGAAAGCTATGCAAGTACAAGTGACAATGCTCCAAAGTCAGCAAAAATATCACATATTATGGTAGGTTGAATGATATTCTGGAGTTAAACTACTTTGAAGAATTTAACATTGTCTTATTTAAGTGTGATTGGGTTGATGTAAAAAAAGGTAGAGGAGTTAAAGATGATGAGTTAGGCTTCACACTTGTGAATTTGTCACGCCTGGAAGACGCTGGTAATCGAGAACGTCATGAGCCTTTTATTTTTGTAGAACAAGATCAACAAGTAATATTTGTTCAAGATCCTGTAGACCATGAATGGTTTGTCCCTAGGTTAGTAAAACCTCGAGACATTTTTGATATGGGAAAGGAAAATAGTATGCAATCTGAGTCACCAATGCAAAATGATGTAACTGACTTAAATCTCTTAGAAACTTCTTATGTTCCAGAGTATGAGTGTGATGATTGGGTAAGAAGTGGTGTCGATGGGATAGTTATTGAAACAAACTTACATTCTGAAGCTTCTACGAATGATGGTGAAGCTAATGTTGAGGGAGGAAATGATATTGAGAATGAAAGTGATTCTTAATAAGATACGTGGTACTTATAAAATATATATTTTTCAAGTATTATTGAAGAACTTCTACAGATTATTTTAATTAGAAATTTAAATAAAATATCTTTTTTGCGCCAGAAAAGAGGTTCTGTAGTTTAGGGTTGGCACCCCGCGCCACTTAGTGCACCAGGGTCGCCTACCCCCGTCCTTTCTCCGTCGTTTGTCCTGTCTGAGTTCTTTTAAAGTGTACTTTCTATCACGCACCGAGCCTACACCCTGGGCAGGACTGACACTCGAGAACCATTGCTGGCCCCAAGCGAACCCTTGGCCTGACTAGAGTTTCAGCGGAACACTTTAAGCATTAATAAAAGAAATCAAAAAGCAACTTTACTCAACTGTATCAAAATAACTTAGAATATTTTAGAAGTAAACATTCAACTAGCTAAAGTGGCAACTCAAGTCTTATAACAAAGCAACTGAAATGCAAAGACTAAAGAACTATAACTATATGTCTATGAAGCCTCTAAAACTATGAGGGATGTCAGGACAAGACCCCCAATCATCCTAACAACTGAAAATGCTAAAACAATGTAAAAATGGATCCTCCAAAAAGCAAAGAGGCTCACCAACTGACTCTGAGTGCTCAACTGGACCAACGAAGTGCTGGATGCTGATCCTGGTTACCTGTATCTGCATCATAAAATGATGCAGGCCAAATGGCATCAGTACATTGAATGTACGAGCATGCGAGGGGAAAACTAAACATGACATAAGCTTGAAAAGAATTCTGAAAGAAACACTTACCTCAGCTTTACTCGACTCATGGATACTCAACTAAATGCAAAAATAAACAACCGTAAAGATGCAGTTTATATAAAGCATTTAAACAGAAGGTAGCAACTCAATGTATTGAAAAATACAATAACAACTCAATTTATATATAATAAAGTATAATATAATTCTGTGGGTGTTTCTCTAACCGACAACCATCACTATGAGCTATGTGATGATACAGCATCTCGCCCAGCTGCCAGAACTGTCCTATAACTTGCCGGCATATAGAACGCCTCAACTAAGTGGATCTACTAGTCTATGCTAAAAAGCATTAAGGAATCATCTAAAAAGTATGACCCTTTCTACCCACGATGGCTACATGGTTTATGGAGACTTGATTTATTATGAACTCATCCCCATATCGGTGCTCAATACTACTTCCAAAATACACTTAGCTCATATGTTTAAAAACATAACTCTTTCTCTGTGGTTTGAGGTTATTACTCAAAAAAGCTCATCTCTTAAAAGAGATGGAACATAAACTACTCATGAAAATTCATTTGGAAATCTGTGTTTCCTTCATCTTAAATGTAAAACATTTGCTCTTTGGGAGTACTTAGTCCTCGTACTTCATTTTTAAAGAAATGAACTCGGCTCAACTCTTTATCAAACTCAATGCTTAAGTCTTTAAAACAAGTTTAAAACGATTGTATAAGACTTTTGAAAGACTCTAAGAACTCTCTTGACTTGAATCTTAGCTCTACCTTGAATTTGATTTATGGATTCAAGGGTTATGATCTCATGTTATAGATGATCTGTCGATGTTTAAACGTACCTTAGAGTGTAGTAAATAACTAGAAAATATAGGTACGATTCGGGGGAACTCAAACGGAAAGAAGAGGGAAAAGGTAGAGGACCTGGCGACCCTGGCGTACTGAGTGGCGCAGGCTGCCAGACCTAATACTACAGAAACTGGGTTGGGGCGCACTGAGTGGAGAGGCGCCCCAGAGCCCTAACTACAGACTTCACTTACTAGCGCACTGAGTGGCGCGTTGCACCAGCCCCCTGCCCAGAAAATTCCCGAATTTTCTTGTTCGTTTTTCATCCCTAAACCATCTAGATTCGATTAGTTTCTTCCCCAAACACTTAGATTCGAATACCCAACCAAAGTATACAAGAATCTACTCAAAAACAACCTTAAATCTCATCAAATCATCTCAAGAACTTCTCCAAAACTCAACAATCAAGATCCCAAAGAAACTTCAACAAAAATCCATCAAAAACTCAATTACTCTACTTTCAAGAATGTAAATACGCTGAATTAAACACTATTGGTGCGTGGGTGAACGAACTCAATGCTATGTGATCTCACATACCTCGTAGGGATTAACCCTTGGTGAAATCCGCAAGCGGAACTCAAGAACGCGATGAACTTTGGCCTTTCTTCTCTTTTCTACTCTTTTCCCTTCTCTCAAAATTCTTGCGTAATTTTGTGAAGCGTAAACTGAAAAAAATCAGTTTATACCCCAATCTAATTACTAAAACGAATTAAGCTAATTGGGTAATGAAAAGATCAAAATACCCTTCTAAAATCTGGGTGACTTTCCTTATTCAGACTGCCCGACTTCAAACGGGCATATCTCCGTCATATGAACTCGAAAATTAGCAAACTCAGTTGCGTTGGAAAGATAATTAAAAGATATTTCATTTGATATCTTGTAGCTCACCTAACTTATCATGTGCTGAGAGTTATGGTCGTTTGAAGTTGACCCAAAACTCATACTTAACATAACTTGCCAAAATTTCCAAATTTAATTATTTCCAAAAATGGTTTCTTTCTAATTCGAGTTCTTTCAAATAGAGGGGTGTTACAATATCTCCCCCTTGGGAACATTCATCCTCGAATGAGATTACTCTTAGTAGGCTAAGGTTGTAACATCTAACATCCATCTCCAACACCCAACAAGCAAAATATAAATACAACAAGCCAACTTAAAACAAATGCCAAGGAAAGGATTAGTACCTTAATTTGGAATTTCTCCGGACTCTAAGAGATGTGGGTACCTCTTCTTCATGTCCTCCTCAGCTTCCCAAGTAGCTTCCTCAACAAACTGATTTCTCCACAGAACTTTGACCGATGCTACTTCCTTGGTCCTCAACTTGCGAACTTGACGATCTAGAATCTAAACAGGAATGTCCTCATAAGATAAGCTATCCTTAATACCAATATCTTCAGTAGGTATGATAAGCGAATGATCGCCCATACACTTCTTCAACATGGAAATGTGAAACACCGGATGAACCGCTACTAACTCTTGGGGTAGCTCTAACTCATAAGCTGCATGGCCAATCCTCTTGGATATCCTGTAAGGACAAATATATCGGGGACTAAGCTTCCCCTTCTTACCAAATCTCATAACAACCTTCATGGGTGAAACTTTCAAGTAAACCCAATAATCTACTTCAAATTCTAAGTCTCTTCTCCTAACATCTGTATAGGATTACTGAAGACTCTGCGCTGTTTTCAATCTCTCTTGAATAACCTTCACTTTTTCCATAGCTTGATGAACTAAGCTAGCGTTCGGCCATAGATTTCCAAATATTCTTGGCAAATATTATTTGGGTGAAAATTTGGGTGAAATTTCACCATGTGTTTGGCCTAGTATTTGGGAAACATATTTCACTTTTTTAGAAAAATATGATTTATATGCATAGGTTTTAAAAATTATGAAAACTAACCATAAATTTGTATTACAAGTCAATTAGATCTTCGTTGCAACAAATAACAAGTAGTGTCCTTGACACTAGAGAAATGTGGTAGTTTGGAGTGAGTGCAACAAGCATCATTCCATACATCGTGAAGTAGACAAAGCACATGACTTTGTTACCCTGAGCCGATTGTTCATCATTTTCATCAACAACCATATCATCACTTTCATATTCACTGAATATTTCATCACTACTTTGGTGTTCACATAAAAAATTATGTAATACAACGCAAACAACTACTATAAAGGGTGTTTTTGTAAAAGATAAAAGTTTGATGTAAAATTTCAATTTTTAAAAGATCCCAAATAATGAGATTTGGCCCAAATACTAGAAAAAACTAGTATTTGGGAATTTGGGATATTTGCCAAAAGTATTTGCCAAATAATGGCAAATTCTATGGACAAACACTATTTGCCAAATTTTCCCCCAAATATTACTTGGAAAATCTATGTCCAAACGGGTCCTAAGTTTGGTCCTATCAACCTAGCTTCACCAACTTCAAACCATCCAATAGGAGATCTGCATCATCTCCCATAAAGAGCCTCATATGGAGTCATTTGGATGCTAGAATGGTAACTATTGTTAAAAGCAAACTCAATGAGAGGTAGGTGATCATCCCAATTACCTTTGAAATCAATCACACAAGCCCTCAACATATCTTCTAAAGTCTGAATAGTGCGCTCTGCTTGACCATCAGTCTAAGGATGAAAAACAGTACTCAAGTTCACCTTCGAACCCAAACCTTTCTGGAATGACTTCCAAAATTGCACAGTATATTGTGCACCTCTATCTGAAATAATGGATACCAGAATTCCATGAAGTCTGACTACCTCTTGAACATATAACTTAGCATAATCTTCTGTTGAATGAGTAGTTTTTACCGATAAGAAATGGGCTGATTTAGTCATTCGATCTACAATCACCCAAATCGAATCATGCTATCTGCGGGACCGTGGTAACCCTGTGATGAAGTTCATATTGATCATCTCCCACTTCCATTCTGGAAGATCTATATTCTGAGCCACACCACCGGGCCTCTAGTGCTCTACCTTCACTTTTTGGCAATTCAGATACTTAGCAACAAACTCTGCAATGCCCTTCTTCATACTACTCCAGCAATAAACCTTTCTCAAGTCACGATACATCTTTGTGGAACCTGGATGGATAGAATACTTAGAGCTATGAGCTTCTTCCATGATCCTCTCTTGAAAATCCACCCTTGGCACACACAATATACCTTGATACCTCAATACTCCATCTCCCCCTTGTTCAAAAGCCATCACTTTTTGCTTATTAACATTTGCCTTCAATTCAAGCAAAATAGGATCTTGGTCTTGTTTCTCTTTAACTTCAGACACTAATGATGATTCAGCCCCATTCATCACCATTACTCCTTCTTCATTGGAATCCATTAAACGAACTCCTAATTGTGCAAGTCTATGCACGTCTTTTGCTAACTCTTTCTTATCTTCCTCAAAATCGGCAGTACTACCCATAGACAATCTACTCAAGGCATCAACAACAACATTAGCCTTACCTGGGTGATAGAGAATACACATGTCATAATCCTTGAGTAACTCTAACCACCTTCTCTATCTGAGATTAAGCTCTTTCTGACTAAACACATATTGAAGACTCTTATTATCGGTGAACACATCTACATGAACACCATAAAGATAGTGACGCCATATTTTCAAAGCAAATACTACGACAGCCAATTCTAGATCATGGGTTGGGTAATTGTTCTCGTGAATCTTAAGCTATCAGGAGACATAAGCTATAACCTTGCCATTCTGCATTAACACACAACCCAAACCGACTCTGGACGCATCATAATAAACCACAAAGCCTTGCGTACCCTCTGGTAAGGTCAATACTGGGGCAATAGTCAACCGCTTTTTCAATTCCGGAAAGCTTTTCTCAAAAGCTTCAGACCATTGAAACTTAACTGTTTTCTGAGTCAACTTAGTCAATGGGGATCAAATAGATGAGAACCCCTCGATGAACCTTCTATAATAGCCAGCCAATTCCAAGAAACTCCTAATGTCAGTTGGAGATGTGGGTCTAGGCCAATTCTGCACTGCCTCTAACTTTTCAGTGTCAACTAGGATTCCATCACCGGAAACAATATGGCCTAAGAATGCCACAGATTCAAGCCAAAATTCACACTTAGAAAACTTAGCATATAACTCCTTATCCTTGAGAGTTTGAAGTACTATTCTGAGATGACTAGCATGATTTTCCTCACTCCTCGAATAGATTAGAATTTCATCAATGAATACGATAACAAATATATCTAAATAAGGCTTAAATACTCTATTCATAAGGTCCATGAATGCTGCAGGAGCATTGGTCAAACCAAAGGATATGACTAGGAACTCATAGTAACCATAGCGGGTCCTGAAAGCTGTCTTAGGGATATCATTTTCTCTTACTTTCAACTGATGATAGCTAGATCTGAGGTCTATCGTAGAAAAATAGGTGGCACCCTGAAGTTGATCGAAAAGATCATCAATTCTCGGAAGAGGATACTTATTCTTGATAGTAGCCTTGTTCAACTGACAGTAATCTATACACATTCTAAGAGAACCATCTTTCTTTATCAAAAATAAGACCGGAGTTCCCCAAGGTGAGACACTTGGTCGAATAAAACCCTTCTCCAGGAGATCTTTCAACTGCTCTTTTAACTCTTTCAACTCTGCTGGTGCCATTCTATATGGAGGAATAGAGATAGGATGAGTATCGGGAAGAATATCTATACCAAAGTCTATTTATCTCTCAGGAGGGACTCTTGGAAGATCGTCTGGAAAGAATTCTGGAAACTCATTAACAACTAAAACTGACTACATAAGAGATGTCTCAACACTAGATTCATTAACTCGGACTAAGTGATAGACACAACCCTTGGAAACTAACTTTCTCGCCTTAAGGTATGAAATGAAACAACCCTTAGGCACTGCTGAACTACTCTTCCACTCTAAAATGACTCATTAGGAAACTGGAACTTAACAACTCGAGTTCTACAATCGACTGAGGCATAACAGGCATGAAGCAAGTCCATACCTAGAATGACATAAAAATCTACCATATCTAACTCAACTAAGTCAGCCATGGTGCTCTTGTGATTCACAAAAATTGTACAATCACGATAAACTCTCTTAGCTAGAATAGACTCACCAACAGGTGTAGAAACACTGAAGGGCTCAAGAAGTTGCTCAGGAAGAATATCAAAATTCATCGCAATATAAGGAGTAACAAAAGATAGACTCGCTCCTGGATCTAGCAAAGCATAAACATCAAAAGTAAAGACTTTGATCATACCAGTGACAAAATCTGGCGAATTCTCTTACTCTTGGCGACTAGTGATAGCATATAGACGGTTTGATCCTCCGCCAGTCCCCGAAGTAGCTCCTCTAGGTGGAACTCTGTCTGGTGGAGCAACTGAAGAAGATTGGGCTCTATTGCCCCTATTTCCACTGCTCTGCTATTCTTTGGACACTCTTTCATGAAGTGACCCTCTTGAACACATTTGAAGCAACCAGTGGAGCCATCACGACACATTCCTGGGTGGTTTCTACCACATTTAGCACATGCAGGAGCCGAGTTACGTCCTTGTGCCACACTACCTTGAGACTGTGCAGGTCTAGATCTGAAGTTTTATGAATTCTGATTATTGAACTCACCTATGTTTCTTGGTGCAGGTGCACTAGAAGATGATGGAGAAGGTCCCTTTTGATTATGTTAGAAAGATGATCGGTTGGCATTACTCTTCTGCTGTCCGGACTCGTTCCCTAATGTCTTAGACTTTTTGTTTCTAAACTCTTCTTGATCCCTCAGCTTATCCTCCTCAACCTGTTGCACATGAATCATCAACCTCGCTATGTCCATATCACCTATTAGCATAGCTGCTTTACCTTCCTTACTTGACAGAAGAGATAACCCAGAAACAAATAGACTCATCCTACTCCTCATATCCGCAACCATCTCCGGAGTATAACGGGAAAGTTGGGTGAACTTAAGGCTATACTCATGCACACTGATAGACTCCTGCTTAAGAGTAAGGAATTCTCGTATCTTTGCTTCTCTCAGTTCCCAGGGAAAGAAACGCCCCAAGAAGGCCTCCTCAACCATAGCCCAACTCACATTCGGTGCACCCTCAGCTCTACCCTTCTTCCATCGGTCAAACCAGATTCTAGCGACACCCTTCAGTTGGTGTGCAACTAATTCCACCCTCTCAGCATCAGTAACATGCATAATCTCAAAAACCTTCTGAAGCTCTTCAACAAAGTTTTTCGGATCCTCAGCGATGCTTGAACTAGTGAAGCTTGGAGGGTTCATCCTTAAGAACTCTTGGATCCTTGAAGTATCATCCCCTTCCTGTTGAACTCCTCTCTGTTTCCCAACATGATTGGTCACAACTTGACTCAACATTCAGATGGCTTCCCAAAATTCAACAATAGTGACCTCTACTTGGGGTTGCACTTCTGGTGCATTAGGTACACCTTCTTCCTCCTAGCAGGACGAGCTCAGACAGCTCTTCGTGGAGGCATGATCTGAAAGACACGTGCAAGCACTAGTTGGAAAGAAACTTTCATAGAGATAAACTCTATCGCACGAAATGAGTATGAAAGAAGTGAGATAGTTCCTAAATGTTGCAGCCTCCTAATTATACAAGTGGCGCACTTCACACTGATAACTAGGACTCTACAGACACGGCTCTATAGACTCCCTAAGACTTTTGAACTCTATGCTCTGATACCAAGTTTGTCATTCCCCGAGCCTACAACCTGGGCGGGACTGGCACTCAAGAACCATTGTTAGCCCCAAGCAAACCCTTGACCTGGCTAGACTCTTAGCGGAAGACTTTAAGAATTAATAAAAGAAATAAAAAAGCAACTTTACTCAACTGTCTCAAAATAACTTAGAATGTTTCAGAAGTAAACATTCAACTAGCCAAAGTGGCAACTAAAGTCTTATAATAAAACAACTGAAATGCAAAGACTAAAGAACTATATCTATCTATCTATGAAACCTCTAAAACTATGAGGGATGTCGGGACAAGACCCCCGATCATCCTAACAACTGAAAATGCTAAAACAATGTAAAAAGGGATCCTCCGAAAAGCAAGGAGGCTCACAAACTGACTCTGAGTGCTCAACTGGATCAATAAAGCGCTGGATGCTGATCATGGTTACTTGTATCTACATCATAAAATGATGCAGGTCAAATGGCATTAGTACATTGAATGTAAGAGCATGCGAGGGGAAAACTTAACATGACATAAGCTTGAACTGAATTCTGAAAGAAACACTGACCTCAGCTATACTCGACTCATGGATACTCAACTCAATGCAGAAATAAGCAAAAGTAAAGATGCAATTTATATAAAGCATTTAAACAGTAGGTAGCAACTCAATGTATTGAAAAATAGAATAACAACTCAATTTATATATAATAAAGTATAATATAATTATGTGGGAGTTTCTCTAACCGACAACCATCACTATGAGCTATGTGATGATACAACTTCTCGCCCACGCTGCCAGAACTGTCCTATAACTTGCTGGGATATAGAACGCCTCAACTAAGTGGATTCACTAGTCTATGCTAAAGAGCATTAAAGAATCATCTAAAAAGTATGACCATTTCTACCCACGATGGCTACATAGTTTATGGAGACTTGAGTTATTATGAACTCATCCCCATATCGGTGCTCAATACTACTCCCAAAATACACTGAGCTCATATGTTGAAAAACATAACTCTTTCTCTGTGGTTTGAGGTTGTTACTCAAAAAGCTTATCTCTTAAAAGAGATAGAACTCAAACTGCTCATGAAAATTCATTTGGAAATCGGTGTTTCCTCTCATCTGAAATGTGAAAACATTTGCTCTTTGGGAGTACTTTGTCCCCGTACTTCATTTTTAAAGAAATGAACTTGGCTCTACTCTTTCTCAAACTCAATGCTTAAGTCTTTAAAACAAGTTTAAAACGATTGTATAAGACTTTTGAAAGACTCTAAGAACTCTCTTAACTTGACTCTTAGATCTACCTTGAATTTGATTTATGGATTCAAGGGTTATGATCTCATGTTATAGATGATATCTCGATGTTTAAACGTACCTAAGAGTGTAGTATACAACTATAAAATATAGGTACTATTCGGAGGAACTCAAACAGAATGAAAAGGGAAAAGGTAGAGGATCTGGCGACCCTGGCGTACTGAGTGGCGCAGGACGCCAGACCTCATACTACAGAACCTGGGTTGGGGAGCACTGAGTGGCGTGGAGCCCTAGAGCCCCAACTATAGACTTCACTTGCTATCGCACTGAGTGGCGCGGTGCGCCAGCCCCCTGCCCATAAAATCACCAAACTTTCTTGTTCGTTTTTCATCCCTAAACCATCTAGATTCGATTGGTTTCTTCCCCAAACACTTAGATTCGAATACCCGACCAAAGTATACAAGAATCTACTCAAAAACAACCTTAAATCTCATCAAATCATCTCAAGAACTCCTCCAAAATTCAATAATCACGATCCCAATAGAAACTTCAACAAAAATCCATCAAGAACTCAATTACTCTACTTTCAAGAATGTAAATACGCTGAATTAAACATGATTGGCGCATGGGTGAACGAACCCAATGATATGTGATCTCACATACCTCGTAGGAATTAACCCTTGGCAAAATTCGCAAGCGAAACTCAAGAACGCGATGAACTTTAGCCTTTCTCCTCTTTTATCCTCTTTTCTCTTCTCTCAAAACCCTTGTGTAATTTTGTGCAGCGTAAACTGAACCAAATCAGTTTAGACCCCAATCTAATTACTAAAAATGAATTAAGCTAATTGGGTAATGAAAAGACCAAAATACCCTTCTAAAATCGGGGTGACTTTCCTTATTCAGATAGTCCAACTTCAAACGGGAATATCTCCCTCATTTGAACTCGAAAATTAGCAAACTCGGTGGAATTGGAAAGATAATTTAAAGATCTTTCATTTGATATCTTGTAGCTAACCTAAATCCTCCTGTGCTAAGAGTTATGGTCGTTTGAAGTTGACCCAAAACTCATACTTAGCATAACTTGCCAAGATTTCCAAATTTAATTATTTTCAAAAATGGTTTCTTTCTAATTCTAGTTCTTTCAAATAGCGGGGTGTTACACCTTCACTCTTCTACCTACTCTAAACTACATCTAAACATCGATATATCTTTCGTAACATGAATCATAACTCTTGAATTCATAATTCAAATTCAAGATCGAGTTAAGAGTAGAGTTCGAGGGAGTTCTTTTGAGTCATTTGAGAAGTCTTTTGCATTTTTTAAAACTTGTTTTAAGACTTGAGTACTTGAGTATGAGGATGAGTAGAGTTGAGTTTAACTTTTCTTAAATGAATATATGGGAACTAAGTAATCCCAAGAGTGAATGTTTTTACATTTAAAATGAGAGGAAACTTTGATTTCCAAATGAGTTCATGAGGAGTTTTGAGCACCATCTCTTTTAAGAGAACCTTTTGAGTAATAATCTCAAAGTTTGATGACGAGGACATGTTTTTGAACATATGAGCATGAGTTATATTATTGGGAGTAGTATTGAGCACCAATATGGGGACGAGTTCAGACAACTCAAAGTCCTCATAAACCATGTATGCTATGTGGGTAGAAAGGGTCATACTTTTTAGATGATTCCTTATTTCTTTTAAGCATAGCTTAGTGGATCCACTTAGTTGAGGATGTCTTATACTCCGGCAAGGTAAAGGACAGTTCTAGCAACGTGTGCGAGATGCTGTATCATCTCATAGCTCATAGTGATGGTCGTCAGTTAGAACCGAGAATCTCCCAAATAAGAGTAAAAGAGTTATTATTGTATTTTTAAATACATTGAGTTATTATCTACATCTTTAAAAGATTTATTTATAATTCATCTCTATTGTTGCTTTATATTGAACTGAGTTGAGTACTTCCGAGTTTGAGTATCTTTGAGTATTCTTGAGTTGAGTTGAGTTGAGATGAGGTGAGTATGTTCTTCCTTTTTTTATCAAGTTCAAGCTTATGCCTGTGCATTAGAGTTCCCCTTGCATGCTCGTACATTTCATGTGCTGACACCATTTGGCCTGCATCTTTTATGATGCAGATATAGGAGTTCAAGGTCATCAACAGGCTCACCGTTGATACCATTTGCAGTTCCTGAGTTGCTTTGGTGAGCCTCTTTGCTTCCGCAGGATTCCCATTTACTTTTTAGTTTTGTTGGGATGTCGTGGGTCTTGTCCCGACTTCCATCATTGTCATTAGAGGCTTCATAGATAGTAGTAGTTGAAGAGTCTTTTCCATTTCTTTTGTTAAATGTTTTAAAGACTTGAGTTGCCTATTTCTGGCTACTTGAATATTCTTATATATTCTAAGTTATTTATTTGAGACACTTGAGTTAAATCTTTGCAATTGAGTTCATATATTGTTGAGTAAGTCTTCCGCTGAGTATTGAGCCAGGACAATGGTTCACTTGGGACCAGCAATGGTTCTCGAGTGTCGGTCACGTCCAGGGTGTAGGCTCGGGGCGTGAAATATACTACTACTAAAAAGGAGACACGACACAAAGGAGAAAAGACTCATACGTACAGAAAACAACAAAGCAAGATCCAAACATTTTTATTTTCTTCCTTAGACAAAAAGAAACACACACAGGCATAAAAAAAACCAATCAATAACACCAAAATACCCACCCTCATCCAGGAACATACAATCAACAACACACACTCAGAAACAATACCAAACAGAGACACACATACACAAAGAAAAACACACCCCTACCCTATATAAAAAAACACACACATATATTTTCACATTAACACATATACGCACACTACCAAAAGAAAGAAAATATATACACACAACACACACGAATAGAAAAGAAAACAACAAGAGAAAAAAACATATTTTTCTTTATTCCTTTCAACACATACCTACACCTCACAGGAAAAATCACACATCAAAGGAAAAAGTGGAGTTTGAGGTTTGGTTTCGTGGTTTCGATTTCGTGGTTCCTATTGTGGTGTTTTCGTGAATTAATCTTTACAAAAGGTAACATTTTATTTTCATTGTATGGTTTGATTTCATAATTATATAAGATGTGGTTCCAATGTTATGAAGTTTGCTCAAATTTATGTGTGTTTAATTTTTGACATTATAATATGAAATAGGTTGAGAACTTTTATATTATTAAATATAGCGTAAAATTGGTATAACATGTAATTATTTCTTGCATGCTTAAAAGTTCAATTATTATCATGTTCTTGATTAAAATACGAGACTTAATGTCCTACGCTATGTAACTAATAATATTTGGATGAAATCTAGTTCTAATGAATTAAGTTAATTTCCCACTTGGTATATTTAATAAAATCGTGTTCATTTTTTTTAAGAAAAATTAAAATAAAATTCAAACCAAATCTACAACTTTCCTTGCATTCTTTTGGTATGAGAAATCTTAATAAGAGTTTTCAATTAATTGGTTTATGTTTGATCATTTTAAAAAAATATAAATTTAATAATTAAATTTCTTTAAATTGAATCGTTAGGAACATGATTAGTTCGACAATTATAATAGACAAACTTTACGATCTAAAGAGAAATACACAAATTTTAGGTGTGACCCATAAATAAATTAGTAACTTGTGACAAAGTTGGAAAGTGCTGCGCCACACACTAATAAAAATAAGTCAGTTTTAAATATGTTTAAAATAAATCAAAGAATGAGGGTAAAAAATATTTTTTAAGCTAGTAGATATAAAATATCCAAAATTAAGTCAAGCAATATAAAAGTCAATAAAGCGACCGTGCTAGGACCACGGGACTCGAGGGATGCCTAATACCTTTTCTTCGATCAACAGAATTCCTTACCCAGTCTTTTGTTTTTGCAGACCAAATAAAGAGTCATTTTCTTTTGATTAGGGTTTCAAAAATGTGACTTGGAACACCAATACTCAATTCCAAGTGGCGACTCTGTAAAATAAATAATCCTTTCAAAACATAAGTTTAATTGGAAAACCTTTTTTTCAAAACCTTCATTTGGAAAAAATAGGGGTGTGACAACATAGATGAGACCGAAAGAAGATTCTATGATATGGTACTATGAGATCAAAAGAATATTACTGTCATTGAAGATTAACCTGCCTATCCATGATATCTTAGCACTATTGAGCAGCACAAATACCCCTGCTTAACATCAATACTAATCCCCGCTTAGATCTCCTCTTACTAGCTTGAATCCCTGATTTTGGTTAAATTGTGATATTTGATACTCAAAATCATTTTAGTATATTTTGTGGAATCATCCACCCACTTGTTCTAAAGTACTAAAATGAATAGGTTCACATTCTTAAATTCCTAGTTGATTCTTATCCCTAAACCATTCCTTGTAAGATTCAACCTCGACTCTTTGTTGGGTATTTTTATTGACAACGATCGCTTACTCTTCTAATTGTTTTGAGGGAAATTTGAGAATTATCACTTGTATAAAGCTAATACCTAGTAGAGTCCTACAGATCGGCGCAGAGATATCTGTATCCTATCTTTAGGAGGCTACAAGTGTCCTTAGGAATCGTTCTCTTTCGTATTTTAATGCAGTGTGTGTGTTTTTGGTTTCTTGAAATCTCACTTGTTTCACTTTATTCTTCTACCTCCCCTGCCTGATAGGGGTGAAGCACCACCCCCAGATAGAGAGCGGGGTTCGAAGCCAAAAAAGGACCCTATAGCAACTCAGGTTCTAGCTCAGCCGGTAGGGCCGGGACCAGGTCAGCCACCACCCAGACCAACTATGGCTTCAGAACTTTATGCAGCCTTCACTTAGCTTTTGGCAGTGCTTCGAGGCATGTAGAAGGCCTCAATTGTAGCTACAAAACTTACACCAACACCAGGTCACCAGGTCAGCCTGCAGCGGCGGCACCTTAGGCCCAGGTACCACCTGGGGGTCCCTAGTCCATGATTTTGGTCGGCACTATGCCACTAGAGGAGCAGAAGATGCTTGGGGGTGTTCCTTAGGATTTCACCATCAAGGTTTTCTGGGGCTGTGGGAGAGGATGCCCACGAGTTTCTGACTACTTGCCATGAGCGTTTGTATATCTTAGGTTTGGTGGAGTCGAGAGGAGCCAAGTTCACTACTTATCAGTTGGATGGGCCATCCAGATATTGGTGGCATACCTTCATTCAAACGGCCAGTGGATCTTCTTTGGTCACTTGGACCGAGTTTTCTAAGGCCTAATTAGCCAGGTTCATCCCTTTCAGCGTCAGAGGTCATCTCCGAGATTAGTTCTCCCGGCACTACTAAAGAACTGCTAAAAAATGACAGACAGAAAAGCGACGGACGGCGTCACTCCAAAAAGCGACGCCATTTTCCACACTTTCTGTCAATTTTAATAAAAATAATTATTTTTTAAAATTATTTTACAAAAAGCGACAGACGACATCTCTTAGTTCGTCGCTTTTTTTTCGGGGAATTTTGCGCCAAATATATATATAATTAATAATTATTTATTTAATATATATAGAGACGTCGTCTGTCGCTTTTTATTAAAAATAATTATTTATAAATTAAAAAATAACCACACTATCCGTTCGCTCTTAATTTATTTTATTTTTTTAATTATTTTTGAAAACAAGCGATGAACAACATCTCTTAGTCCGTTGCTTTTTGGTAAAAATATCTGGTCAATCACTTTTTAAAAAGAGACGGACAATGTCGTTTAGTCCGTCGCTTTTTAGTCAAAATGTTGGTCAAACATTTTTAAAAAAATGACAGACCAAGAGACGCTGTCCGTCGCTTTTTAAAATATATCTGGGAGACAAGACGTGATTTTTTCCATTTATCTCTTTCCCTCATTCTGTCTCTTCTCCCCATCTCCTCATATCCTCATCTGAGTTGCGCCGCCGCCACCGTGCAGCCGTCCGCGCTGTCCCGTCGGTGTTGTTGCTGCTGGTGAGTTAGGAGGTGTCGTTGTCGCCTCATGCTCCTCTCACTTCATTTTTCCTTCTTCTTTAAGGTTAGTGTTTAATTCATCAAATTTTTTTCAATTTGAGCTATATTTTATTTTGTTACTTATTTAATTGTAATTAGTTTATTGAATTTGTGTTTATTTATTGGTAGTTTGAATGTTGATTATTAGTTAGTGATGAATTGATATTTTTAATTTTAGAACTAGTTTGATTTAGGGTATTTTATGACTAGTTTGAATTAGAGTATTTTAGGACTAGTTTGAATTTGGGATCTTAAGACTAGTTTGAATTTGGGATTTTCGGACTAGTTTGAATTAAAGATTTTGGGACTAGTTTGAATTAGGGTATTTAATGGCTTGTTTGAATTTGGGTATCTCTTGAGTTAGTTTGATTTTGGGATTTTAGGACTAGTTTGAATTTGAGATTTTAGGACTAGTTTGAATTAGGGTATTTAAGGACTTGTTTGAATTTGGGATCATAGGACTAGTTTGATTTTGGGATTTTAGGACTAGTTTGAATTTGCGATTTTAAGACTAGTTTGAATTTGGGATTTCAGTACTAGCTTGAATTTGAGATTTTAGGACTAGTTGTATTTGGAATTTAGGACTAGTTTGAATTTGAGATTTTAGGACTAGTTTGAATTAGGACATTTCTTGAGTTGATATTGAAGTGTTAATTTGAAGTTCGAAGTTAGTAATTGAAGTGTTTTGAGTATAAGATGGATGTTTGTATAAATATTATTGAGTTGGGAATTGATTAAGTGATTTTGAAGTTAGAGAAGTTAGATATGAACTTGAATGACAACTTATTTAGAACTTATAATTAATTATAACTTGAACTTAATTAGGAATATGAACTTGAAATCTTGTTGACCTTAATTAATTAGAACTTATTTTTTAACTTTATTAGAACTTTGATTTAATTTGAACTTAATTATAATTTTGAAGTACTTGAAATCTTATTGACCTTAATTAATTTGAGCTTATATTAGTTAGAACTTTATTGAACTTAATTAATTTATATTAACTTGAAAAGTCAATTAGGAATATAAAATTAATTTTGAACTTAATTAGAACTTGAACTTAATTTGAACTTAATTAGTATTCATCAATTAATTAAGCTTTAACTTAGTAGATCTTGAAATGTAGTATTTATATTAACAATATAAATTAGTTTAATGTAGTTAAATTATTATTAAATTTAATTTATAATTGAATATCTATATTTTTGTAGATGGATCATCATTTGTGGATGTATAATATGCATTATGAAACTGGTGGTGGTTTGAAACCTGAGTTTATTGACGGTGTTAGAGGTTTTATTGAACATATAATAACACTTGATATTTTCAAGAATAATGGATTGGTTAGGTGTTCTTGTAGTGCATGTAGGTGCTTAAACTTTTTTGAATCAGATACAGTCATGGTTCATTTGTACCGTAATGGATTTAAGCCTAGATATTTTGTATGGGTTGATCATAAAGAAAGAGATGGATTGAATGGTATTTTTATAATTCTATGCCCGTGGATGAATATAATATGCTTGCACCACATGGCCAAATTAGAGTTGAACATGATAGGGTTCATGAAATGATCAATGATGCTTCCGGGGTTCAAGGTGGGATGGAACTCGAACAATAATTTGATGAAGCTCCTAATGAATAAGCAACACACCTCTATGATCAATTAGAAGAGTCTAGTCGTCCACTATGTGAAGGGAGTCCACATTCTGCCTTGTTAGTTGCAGTTAGATTAATGAATGTTAAATCAGATTGGAATGTTCCTAATGCGGCTATGGACTCAATGGTTAATATTTTGGGTGAACTAGTTAATCCGGAGTTTAACATACCTAAGAACTTCTATCAGGCAAAGCATTCGGTTTCCAAGTTAGGATTGACGTATGATAGAATTCATTGTTGTATTAATGGTTGCATGTTGTTTTACAAGACTGATAGTGAATTAGAAAATTGTAAGTTTTGTGGACATGCTTGTTATAAGAGGACTCCTGCTGGAAAGATGGTCCTAGTTAAGGCGATGCATTATTAACCTCTTATTCCTAGGTTAACGAGGTTGTATGCATCGATGAGGTCTGCCCCACATATGAGATAGCATCGTGAATACAGAAGGTCGCCGAGTGTCTTATCTCATCCATCTGATGGTGAAGTATGAAAATATTTTTATAACGTATATCCTGATTTTGCTAGTAAATCAAGAAATGTTAGATTGGGGTTGTATGCAGATGGCTTCACACCATTCTCTAATGCTGCTTCACCTTATTTTTGTTGGCCTGTATTTCTTACTCCGTAAATCTCTCTCATGAAATGTGCATGACAAGTCCTCACATCCTTCTAAGTTATATTATTCCAGGTCCCCGTAATCAAAAAAGTTTGATTGATGTTTATATGCAACCATTGATAAATGAATTCAAAAAATTGTGGTTTGAAGGCATACTGACTTATGATATATCAACTAAGCAAAATTTTGTTATGCGTGCTTCTTTAATGTGGACTATTAATAATTTTCCTGCATACGGGATGTTTACTGGTTGGATGACAGCTGGAAAGCTAGCTTGTCTGCATTGCATGGAAAATAGTAAGGCATTCACTTTAAAGCATGGCAGAAAAAATACATGGTTTGATTGTCATCATTAGTTCTTGCCAATGGACCACGAGTTTAGAAATATGAAAAATGCATTCAGGAAAAATTAGGTTAAAAATGACCCCACCTTCATTACTCATAGGGCATCAAATTTGGGAGAGAGTTTCTGAATTGCCTGAACTTACAGAAGCTTCACCTTCTAGACTTCTTGGATATGGTGTTGAACATAATTGGACCAAACAGAGCATATTCTGGGAGTTGCCGTATTGGAAGGAAAATCTGTTACGACATAATTTTGATATGATGCACATTGAAAAAAAATATTTTGACAATTTGTTTAACACAATAATGGATGTTAAGGAAAAGACAAAAGACAATCCAAAAGCTAGAATGCACATAACAAAATATTGTAGGAGAAGAGAGTTGTGGCTGCAGGAATTACAAAATGATAAAATAGTTAAGCCCAAAGAAATTTTTCATTCACATTGAACGAGAAACATGAAATTTTTGAGTTGCTTAAAAATTTGAGGATGACGGAGGGTTATGCTTCAAATTTAGGAAAGCGGACAGATATGAATGAAGGAAAATTTATAGGTATGAAAAGTCATGATTGTCATGTGTTCATGGAAACTTTAATTCCTATCGCTTTTAGCCATCTACCTGAAAGGATATGGAAACCAATCACAGAGATAAGTCTTTTCCTTTAAAGATTTGTGTTCTGAAAAGTTGTTGGAGAGTAGTATAGATAGGATGGAGAAAAATATTCCTGTTATTACTACTAAGTTGGAGAACATCTTTCCATGTGGTTTCTTTGATGTGATGGAGCATCTTCCAATTCACCTTGTACAAGAGGCCCGCCTCGGAGGTCCATTTCAAACAAGAAGGATGTATCCATTTGAGAGGTAAGTTATTTTCACTAAGTTTTTTTTCTTGATTAACATATATAGATATATACATGCAGAAAAATTGGCAGGTCCAAGCAAACAATTAAGCAAAGGGGAAAGAACGAAGGATCAGTTGTTCAAGGTCATATTGGGAGAGAAACTGGTGATTTTTATTCTTATTACTTTGGGAATGAATTGTCATCTAGGAGAAACATGCCTAATCGCAATGATGAAGGTGACGTCGATCCTTTGTTTCCACCGATATCAATTTTTAATCAAAATGGTTGAGGATCTAAAAAGCGTAGAAAGTGAAGCTTCACTAGTATGTAAATGGAGTCAACTGTGACACATGTTTTGCTTTATTGTCCAGAGATTCAACCATATCTCAAGTAAGTGTTAAAGTATGTTATCAAATTACATACTAATAAGTGTTTATTAACTAACAAAAAAAATCTGAATGTACAATTATCAGCTTGTTCGTAAACACATGGGGTAGTAAAGCCATCTATACGAGATTTTCAAAATGGCTAAAAGAATATGTAAGTGTGCAAGATTATATTGAATCAATAAGCATTTAATAATATATTCATGTTATACTAAATTGTATTATTTTGAATAACAATATATAGGTTTATGATGAATACTCAAATGTCGAACATTTGCAATTAGTGAGAGAAGTTGCACTTGGACCTAAATCTGAAATTCAGACAATGAATAAGTATTGTGTCAATTATTTTAAGTTTCAAACTGAAGAAGTTTCAAGGAATAAGAAAACAAATAATAGCGGTGTCCTGATACAAGGTGATGTTATTGGTACTGGCCAAACTATTGAATATTATGGTGTCATTCATGAGAGTATCGAAGTAAGGTATTCAGGTTGGCCTAAAAAGAAGATCGTATTATTTCGGTGTAAGTGGTTTGACCCATCACATAGAGGCACAAAGGTGGACCAATAACATAATATAATTGAAGTTAAGCACACCAGAAAATACGGAAGTTATGATCCTTACATCATTGCACAAAATTCTAAACAAGTGTATTACGCTCCATATCCATTACGTAGAGACAAAGCTGATTGGTGGGTTGTTATAAAGACTAAACCTGTGGGAAGAATTGAAATTGAAAATGTCTTAGATGTGGTGTACCAAAATGAGATTGCAATTGTTTAACAAAAAGTTGATGCTGAATTGGAAACCACACTAGAGCATCCTTAACACATTTTAGAAGAAGTATCTGATGATGAGATAATGATAAATGTTGAGGAAGAAATAAATGAGGATGAGGAAAATGAATTATTTGATGATGAAAAATGTGACAATAAAAATGAAACAACTGAGGAGGAAGAACGGGAGAATGATGGAAATGAAACAAGCGAGGAGGAATAGAAGTAAAATGATACACTGCACTCCTTAATTAGCTTCTATCTCTTTAGTTTATGAACTTTTTTAAATTTTGAAACAAATTTGGAAAGACTTTATAAGTCTTTAGATTGTGATTTAGCTATTTCTGAAGGTTAATTTAATTTTGTTGTTTTATATTTTGTGTAACATGTTTATTATGTATTTTTTTTGATTGGGTTGAATTGATTTGAATTGAATTAAATTGAATTTACAGTTTCTATTGTCAAAAAATGCAGAAAAAGCGACGGACAATGTGGTATTATCCGTCGCTTTTCTACATTTTTTTTAAAAATCCAGAAAAGAGACGGACAGGGTTCTTTAGTGCGTCGCTCTTTTTGGGTTTTTCAAAATTTAATTCTCCAGAAAAGTGACAGACTACGTCGCTTTTATAATTTTTTCAATTTATTTTTTAAAAAAGTGACGGACAGAGTCTCTTTGTCCGTCGCTTTTCATGATTTTAAAAATTATAAAATTAATGAAAGCGACAAACTGCTTTACTTTTTTAAAATTAAAAGAAAATAAAAAATAGATAAAAGCGACGGACGATGTCGCATTGTTCAAAATAATATATTTTTAAAAAAAATCAAAAAGCGACGTAGTTCGTCGCTTTTTGGCGACGTTGTCCGTCGCTTTTTGGCGACATTGTCCGTCGCTTTTTGAAAAGCGTCGAGCCAAAAAGCGGCGAACTTGACTGCGTCACTTTTTCATCAATTTTGACCAAAAGCGACGTAGTCCGTCACTTTTTGTCGTCGTTTTTCGGCATTTTTTTAGTAGTGAGGCTGGAGCAGGGCTCCATGACTGTGTAAGAGTACGAGGTGAGGTTTCACAACCTCTCTTGCCATGCTACTATAATTCTACCTTTTGAGGAGGAGAGAGTTTGGTGTTTTGTCCGTGGGTTGAGACTTTATCTGTGGAGCGAGACTCAGTCTATGGTATTCGTGGGTCATTTCTTTCTGGATACTGTTGACCACACCCGCACTATTGAGCAGATCCGTCATGAGGCCCAAGGGGGCAGCGACAAGAGAGCTAGATATGAGGGTAGCTACAATGGGTCCCGTTCTAGGTCCAGAGATACTTATGATAGGACTCAACAATGCTTTTAGTAGGGTTAGCCCAGTCGGCCTGTTCAGGGCTCATTGCAGACTTAAGAGGGTGACCGGTATAGCTAGAGTGAGGTTGGGTCTAGTCAGTGTCAGGGGTCAGTCTTGTGCTTCAGGCCGTGGTGGCCATTCTTCTGGGAGTAGATCATCTACAGGTTTCTTCGATTGTGGTGAGTTGGATCACTGGCCAGGGATTGCCCTTTATGTAGGTGGATTGCTTCAGCTTCATAGGCAGATCCCGAGCTCCACCAGCAACACCTCCAGCTAGAGGTCGAGGTCAGGTTTAGGACCGTCGTAGTGGACAACATGGTATTTGGGGTGGTCCCTGGGGAGGCAGGTTAGGTGGGAGGACAGATGGCTGGGGAAGAAGTGGACATGGCCATTTCTCTGCAGCTATAGCGAGGGCGAAGGCTGAGGCATCATACGATATGATCAGAGGTACGATTCTTTTATACCATCAGCCCGTGTCAACTTTATTTGATCTGGCACTACCTATTCTCATGTGTGTTTTTATTATGCTTCTCGTATGGGTATGATTTCTGAGCCTATGGCAACGCTGTTGCATGTTTGTCACGACCCAAAGTACACCTTGGACATGACATGGCGTATAAGACCCCAAGAGGCCCTTCACAAGCCCCTTTGCATACATTATACAAGATAATAGAAACAAGAGAGTTTAAAAATAGCATTTCATATAAAAGAGTTTGACACAAAACCGCGGAAGTCTAACATAAGTCTCAAAACCATCTATTACATCAAAGGAGTGATTGGGACGTAATCCATACATCACATACAATATCTGAAAATAAAAGACATGAAAAAAATAAAAGAATCTTGGTCCTCGGAACATGAGGACTCACCAACCTTCAATATCTATGTGAGATCACTAGCCACGAGTATGGGAGGTAGGAGAGTCGGACCCTATATTAGTGAAAAAATGTAGGCAAAAGTATGTGTTAGTACATGAAATGTACCAAGTACGATACCAATGCATAAGAGTTATGAAATAATGCTAAAAGAGAGTTTATTTGACGTGCAATGACCAAGCTTAATTATAAAATAACATGTTAGAAAAAATAAGTCAAAACCATGGTCAATGCAAGATAAACATTTTTAAAACACCATTGAGATACTTTTAGAAAGTAACCTTATTTCATTATTTGTGGGAGATTTATTTTTAACCGACATAGACCATGTGAGCTATAACATGGAATCCAGTGTCTATCTGACACCATAAAGAGATGTCCTTATTTGTCAAGGTAAGAACTATGAACTTCTAGCTTACGTGGATCCACTAGCTAATGTCTATCTAAGACAAACCTTTGAACGATGACGGGGGAGCAATTCCAACTAGAAAAACTCACATTGGGATGCTTTACAAGCGATATTCCAAAGGAATGGGAACATTAGTTACCATGGGTAGAATAGTGGTACAATACCACTTCTTGGTGGCACATAGTTATGGGACATGGTTATTCGCCAATTGTCAACTCGGCGCTAAGCATAAATCTCGTGGAATAGTCATTAATCTTAACTTGTCTTATCATTATGGGACATGGGTAATCGCCACTTGTCATATCATCCATGGAAGGGCACCTCAAGTAGCCAATCCAAGCTAGATTTCATTAGAATAGCTCCTTAAATATTGATTCAACTTAGGTGAGAAAACCTTTCAACCTTATGAATCCTTTATGTGAGAAAAAACCTTTCACAATTATATTATGAGTAGTATGCGAGAAATCCTTTCACAATAACAACAACAACATCGATGTTTTACTCTCAAAGCAACCTTAAATCATTTTCATCACTTTCACAAAGAAACATGCATATCTTCATAAATTCATCTTTCATAGTTCAAAGCTTCACCATATGATCAAAATCTATAAATCATGGATCATGAATGGGTTCATGTGAATTCAACTTAAAAACATGCAATTATCTCAATTCATGCATAAAAGACATAAAACAGTCAATTTGATCATAATTGAAAAAGAACCCATGAGATTGCATAAAAATCCAAATTTCAATTGGAGATTCTAACTTGTAAAAGTGGAGAATTTAGGAACCATATGGAGGAAAGAACTCCATAGGTGAATACCATCATACCTTGATGCCAAAAGCTTGTAATTAATGGTGAATTTGGAGACTTGATCTTGAAACCCTAACCCTCTTCTTCAAGCTTTAGAGAGAGAAATATTAGAGAAAAACTTGATCAACTTTTGGGATTTTAGGAGAATGAGTTCAATTGGGTAATTTAGGGGCAAGAACGTTTATATAAGGTCTAGGATAGAAGGTAAAACGATATAGTATTGGGTTAGAATAATTAGGAAAAAGACCTAAAAGCCCTTAAAAATAACTGTCGGGCCCTCACCGACGGATTAGACATATGGTCTGTAGGTCTTACTATAGACCATCCTGGTCGACTGTAGGTGGGGTTCAAAGACTTGAATTTGGACCTTTAAATGACGACACCCATGTACGATCTGTAGGTCCACTTACGGACCATGCATACCAACCGTAAATCCCAACTTTGACCCTCAAAATTTCACTAAGTCTGAGACTCACCTACTGTAACACCTTTGATTTGAGAAGATGAAAAAATATAGCTTTCCAGGATCTGGTGTCAGAACCAACGGAAGCCACCGACGGACCGTGTGTCAGACCATGGACCGTAGGTGGGGTCCCGTCGTTGAGTCCCAGACTTAGGGGATTTCAGGATCAAAAGATGAGACCTACGACTGTGGTCCACAGTCCGTTGATGGACCCACAGACCGTAGATGGGGTCCCAGACTCAGTTGTCTCTGATCCCACTCACGGCCGACTAGTACGGTCCGTGGTTGGACCTACAGACCGTAGGTGAGGGTCAGCAACTATTTAGAGGAAAATGGTTGTTGGGACAACTTCAAATGGTCATATCTACTGGCCTCTTTGGAAACTGAAACCGAACGATCCTAGTTCTACAATTGACTGAGGCATAAAAGGAATGTAACCAATCCATGCCTAGAATGATATCGAAATCTATCATTTCTAACTGTACAAGATCTGCTGAGGTGACTTTCTGAGAGACTGTGACAGGGCACTTTCTGTATACCCATCTAGCTATAACTGGGTTACCACCCGGAGTAGAGACTGAGAAGGGTTCTGAAAGATTTTCTAGACTGACACCAAATTTTATTGCTACATAAGGAGTTACAAAAGACAGTGTAGTCCCTGGATCTAACAATGCATAAACATCTAAATGAAAGACTCGTAACGTACCAGTGACCACATCAGGAGAATCTTCCTGCTCCTGGCAAGCCTGGAGAGCATACAACCTGTTCTGGCGCTGATCGCCACCTGTACCAGATGAAGTACTCTGCTGAATCAGCGACCTGCTGGTGCTGTAGACTGAACCCTATTGTTGTTACCTCCTTGGCCCTGCCTAGCAGAAGGGCAATCCTTCAACCTATGGCCAGACTGACCACACCCAAAGAACCCTTCCTTGCCTGCAAGACACTCACCTGGATGGTTCTTACCACACTTTGGACAATTTGGGAAGGTCCTATTACCTGAAGCACTCCCCTGAGACCTAGATCTTGACGCCCTACCTTTCTGATCCTATCGGAACCTGAGGGATGGAGCACTAGCTAATGAAGGTGATGGGGTTGTATACCTCTGCTGAAACTGTGAGCGGTTCCCATCGTCCGACTTTTGTTGTGAGTAGTCATAGTTTCCTATTCTGGCCTTTTTGTTATCCTTAGCCAATTCCCTAAGCTTATCTCCCTCAAACTGCTGAGCATGAGTCATTAATATGGATATATCCATATCCCCTAGAAGCATAGCATTCATGCACTCAGTTTTCACCAGATCGGATACCCCAAACAAGAACTTACTCATTTGTGCCCTTGGATCGGCAACCATGTGTGGAGCATACCTGGAGAGATGGGTGAACTTTAGCCCATACTCTTGGACCTACATAGAACCCTGCTTCAAGTTCATAAACTCTTGTGCCTTAGCTTCTCTCAACTCCCTTGGGAAGAACCTGTCAAGAAAAGCTCCAGTAAAGCAATCCCAAGTCACATGATCTGCATCTGCACCCCTGTTTTCTTTCCACTGAGTGAACCAGATATGAGCCACATCCTTAAGTTGATAGGATGCTAACTCGAAACTTTCACTGCCAGTCACTTGCATTACCCCAAGAATTTTCTTAACCTCATCAATGAAATTATGTGGGTCCTCACCAACCTTCGACCCTAGAAACTCAGGCGGATTCATCCGAACAAAGTCTCGAACCCTAGCTGCAGCTGATCCACTATTAGTGTTTGCAGGAACTGTGGCCTGCTGATTGTTCTTATTGGCTACACTCTGAGCCAAGAGCTGGATCAAATTCCGAAATTCTACATTCGTAACCTCATGGTTCAGGACCGGAGGAACTGTGGTAGCATTGCGTGCATTAGCATTCTGTGCGTTAGCTCTACGAGGAGGCATGATGTGAAACCCATAATGATGGATTAGAAAGGAGAAGTTGGATCATACCCACGCACGATAAGAATAACAAATAAAGTGAAGTTTTGTTGAAAACACTTCGTAGCCTCCCTCTCATAGATGTGGTGCACTTCACACCCATGAAAGAGACTCTACTTAGTGCGGCTTTCAGACATCCTAGGAATCTTGAACCTAATGCTCTAATACCAAGATTGTCACTCCCCGAGGCTACCCCTTGGCGTATCACGGAACCTATGATCACGAATGACCCCAAGCTAACCCTGTGTCTGGCATATATCAAGCATACTGAGAATGACTGAATAAGACATATACAATGCGTAAGCTAAAACAATGGATAACTGAAAGTGGGGAATACCCAACTAGTTTGAATATGTAAAACATACTAAGAGTTTAGCGATAACTGAAACAATCTCTTAACAACTCAAGCTGAATCTACTACTATGTCTGAAAATCCTCTAACTGATGTCGAGTTGCTGGGACATGCCCCCCAGTAACCCTAACAAAACTGAAAACTGAATATAGAGACTAAAATGAAAAGCATGTCTATTGTCCTCGAAGTATGAGGACTCACCACTGAAGCTGCAGATAGCGGACCGAGAACTGATCTAAGCGCGATCTGGATGTTGAGTACATGAACCTACATCATTAAAGGATGTAGCGCAGAGTATGCCTCAGTACTTGGAATGTACTAAGCATGCAGGATATAGATACTAAGCTGAACAAATATATATAAGCTAAACAAAGCAGAACTGAGCAATGACATAAACTGAGCAAGAATGTAAATACTGAAACATCACTGAAAAGCTAAGTTGAATGCAATGACCAAGTACTAATCATGAAAATAACATGCTGAACTGAATGCTGAAGTGTATCCTGAAAACCTGGTCAAATGCACTAAGAGTTTAACTGTGGGAGCTACTATTAACTGACATAAAAAAACGTGACCTAAATGTGGAGTCCGATGTATACGCCCCATCGAGAGGACCCAATATACCTTTCCAGGGGTATAAACTCATGACTGGCGTGATCACTAAATCTGATGCCCAATAGAGGAGACTTATACTCCTACGGGGCACATAGTTCTGGGACTATGAGGGTACGCTGAGCCCTAGTCAAACTCGGTGCTAAGTCTACTCCCAACTGAATATTTATATGACACAAATGTAACTGAAATGCTGAATTACTGAATAGCTCAAAATACTAACATGCAATATGAGAATGCAACATTTATATACTGATAATGTGACATTCGAAATATGGAGCATGATTATTTTTTAAACTGACCTAGCAAATATAATTCGTGAACTAAAAGAATATATACAACTAGGGTTCTGAGTTTCATACAAGGAATTAAGTAAACTTTTCAAGAAACATGCTTTTTCGATTTAGGGTACTACAACAGCTAAATCATAGTAAATATCCAAGGTTTTAGAAACCCTTGGTCTAAACAACATATGGAGAATCAAGGAACTAACTGAATTCTAGGGACATAGTGGATGAAAGGAACCCACTAGTGAAATCCCACATACCTGGTGATGAAATCTACGGAGAAATCCTTTGATTTCGGGGATGAAACTTGAAGAACACTGATTTGGTCGACTTTTCCTCTTCTTTTTGCTCTAACTTTGGATGAGTTTTGGAGAATGAGGGTTCTGGGTAAGTCTGACTAAGTTATTACGCTTAGACTGAGTAAAACGACATAGTTTAAGGGCCCTAAAGCATAGGAAAAAGACCTAAATGACCCTAACTTAAGATCTGACGTAGGCCATCCACTGAGGGACATATGGACCGTCGTTTGGACTACCAACCGTAGACTGCGGTCATGGTTCATGGTCTGCCCGACAAGGCTTCACTAAAATGAGCATAATGTTTTACTCAAATCTGGGATTTTAGCAAACTCGGTGGCGTTGCAAAGATGATTCAATTATCTTTAATTTTATAGGTCATGGGCCACCTAATTCATTTTGTGCTAAAAGATATGACCGTTTGAAGTTGACCCAACAACCAATTCCCTCCAATTGGCTGCTGACCCTTACCTACGGTCCGTAGTTCCAACCACAGACCGTATTGGTCGACCGTGGGTTGGATTAGAGACCATCAATATTTGGGCCTTAACGACGGAACCCCATCTACGGTATGTGGTTCTACCTACGGTCTGTGGGTGGTTCTACCTACGGTCTGTGGGTGGTTCTATCGGTATTGGCACCAGTTTTTCTGAAAACTAGGATTTTCTTCATTTTGAGGTCTGAGGTGTTACAGAATCAGTTAGTTGAGGGTGCTACTTGGGAGGCCAAGGCCGATATGATGTCCCGCTATCCTCATCTCTTTCCTTATATTCCTACTCTAGCTTGAGGTATTTAGTCCCTCATGGTATACTCTTTTGGTGAGTGTCTTAGATATTCCCATGATTTCCTCATGATTCATGAAAAGCTTAAATTTTGAGAAAGTGAGTTAACTTGGTTGATCTCTACATGATTATGTGCATTTGAGTATGAGTGACATATAGACCTCATGATAGGATGTTTTGAACTTTCTTTAGCTACGAGTTGATGTTTCCTCCTCGTATATGTCCATTTATGTAATTGTATTCATGTTTGGATGTTAGATTAAGTTCCTACCTTCCTTATGATGTCTTGAATCCCATTCGAGGACGAATGTTCCCAAGGGGGAGATAATGTAACACCTCGGATTCGAGAAGGGGAAAAACATTTCAGTTTTTCGCAGACCTGGTGCCAGCACAGATGACACCACCACTGCCAGTAGGTGGGGCGAAGGTCCGTTGATGGTGTGATTGACAAGTTACAATTTTCAAAAAATGATTAGTTCCACTACTTTGTGACGGGTCGCCAGGACGGTTTCAATGCACGAGTCGTAGATAGGTCTCGTAGGTGAGTCCCAGACTTAGAGAGATTTTGAGGCCAAGAGTTGGGACCTACGATCGTGGTCCACGGTCTGTCGATGGACCCACGGGCCGTAGGTGTGGTCCTTCGTTGGGTTCCACAAATGGGTGGTCTCTGATCTCACCCGCGACCAACCAGAATGGTCTGTGGTCTGACCAACGGACCATGGGTCAGGCCATGGGCGAGGTCGACAATTATTTTCCTTAAGGGCTTTTAGGTCTTTTCCTAATTATTCTAGCCTAATATTATGTCGTGTTTCCCTCTTTTAGAAGCCAATATAAACGTTTTAATTTTCAAAACCCCTCAATTGAAATCATTCTCTCAAGTCTTCCTCTCCAAAATATTTCTCTCTCTAGAAGTTGAAGAAGAAAGTTAGGGTTTCAAGATCAAGCCTCCTAATCATCCATTTTTTCAAAGCTTTTGGCATTAAGGTATGATAGTCTTCATTCATGGAGCCCTTTCCTCCACGGAGTTCCTTAATTCTCCAATTTACAATGTTAGAAATCCCCAATTGAGTTAGGGTTTTCTTCATGGGTTCCTTTCAATATGTATTTATTTGATAGTTTTATGAAATATTATGCGTGAATTGAGTTATATTCTATGATCTTAAGATGAATCCCCATGAACCCATGCATACCCCATGCTTTTCAAGGTATGATGATATAATGTGAGTTTTGAACTATGAAAGATGAGTTCTTATGAAATTGATGAAAATGTTTTTACAGTGAAGTATCAATGTTGTTGTTGTGTTGTGAAAGGAACTCTCATAAACACATGAAAGCATGATTGTGAAAGGACTTTCTCACATAAAGGATTCTTAGGGTTGAAAGGGTTTTCTCAACTAAACTTTGAATCAAGATTAAAGGAGCTATTCTAATGAAACCTAGCTTGAATTGGTTGCTTAATTGTACCTTTTCATGGATGATATATGACTTAGCTTGGATTGGAAATATGATGTGCCCTTCCACAGATAATAAAGACAAGTATGTAATAATGACTATTTCGTGGGATATACTCTTAGCATCGAGAGGATATTAAGATGGAAGCTCTCTTGTTAGTAGATGCTGAGTTTCTAGTAGCATTCTCATTATCCTTTAACTATGTGCCACCATAGGATCTTGTCTTACTTAGACATTAGCTAGTGGATCCACTTAAGCTAGAAGTTCATGGTCTTACCTTGGCAAGTAGGGCACCCATTTTCAGTGTGGGGTAGACACTGGATTCCACATTTATAGCTCACATGGTCTCCAGTTAAAGGTAAATTTCCCAAATTAATGAACTAAGGTTACCTTTAGAAGTATCTCACGAATGTTTTAAAGAGGTTAGCTTGCATTGACCATGTTTTTATGACTTATGTTTTCTAACTCTTTTAGTTCATGTTTTAGCTTGGTCATTACATATCATGAAAATGTCCTTTTTAGCATGATTTTCATACTTTATGCATTGCTATCATACTTGGTACATTTTTGTACTAACGCATACTCTTGCCTACATTTTCCCAAGTGTAGGGTCTGATGCTCCAGATTCCCACTTCAGCGGCTAGGGATCTCATAATAGAAGTCTGAAGATTGGTGAGTCCTCTGTTCCGAGGACCGAGCCTTTATTTCATTATGTCTTTTCTTTTCAGTCTTGAAATTGATGTACGGGTTAGGTCCCGATTAGTATTTTGTACTAGATGGCTTTGAGACATATTGTTAGAATTCTATTTCCTTTTATAAAATGCTATGTTTTGAATTTGTCTTTTAAATCTCTTAATTTCTATTATCTTGTACGATGTATGCTAAGTGTCTTTTATGGGAATCTCAGGGTCTTATACACCATGTTACACCTAAGGTCTACCTTGGGTCGTGACAACAAAGACCCAGTTGAGCCAGAAGAAAACCGAACTGAGGAAATGCTTATAAGGATCTTCAATAAGGTTGAAGGGTCCAATAAAGTTTTGAAGGAGTTGAAAAATGACTTCTCCAATTTATCCAAAATGGGTACCTCTCATTTGGTATCTATCAAGCAGCTGGAAATTCAATTGTACCAGAAAGGCGAACTCCAAAAAAAGGGCTATTCGCCGAATGAGAAAGGCGACCTTGTTGACCATCACCCAAAGTGACAATGCAAGGAGAAAAATTGAAGCCTCGAAAGGCAAACTAAGGTGGTACTCGATGATTCACCGAATGTGAAAGGCAGACTCAAACGAGTTTGCCGACTGAGGTTCAAACACCTAAAGCCTAGAGCAAGAGAAGGCAAGCTGAAGCATGAATGGTGACTCGCCGAATGAGTTCGTCGAGCCCGACTAAAGTCGTCCAAAGGGTAGCATATTGAGTTTTGAGCCAAATTTTGGGAAACTATAAATATCCCAAAGGAGAGAGAAAAAGTGATGGAACAATTTTTAGTTTCTACCTTTGGTGAGTTTAGAGTTGGAGAGAAACACTTTACCTTGTGAAGAACACTTTCTAGTTTTTGGGTTTTTCAACTTTGCTTTTGAAATTGACAAATTGAAGTTGAATTCAATGTGGTTTTGCTTGTAATTTCTTAATTTCATGTTACCCATGACTGATTTCATGAAAGGTATATTTTCTTTGCCTTTTGTGATGGGTGGCTAAAACCCCAAGATCTAGGGATACAATTATGGGGTTGGTGTTGATTTAATGTTGTGGTCATTGTGTTTTGCTCTGTTTTGATGTTGTTCATCCATGAATTTGGGCTAATTAGCATGGGGTTAACTTATGGGTTAAGGTCGCAAACTTAATTCTTACTTCCGATCTCCAGTAGATGCTCGAAAGAGATTGATTGGAGTGGGTAATTAGTGTGATACTGACAAATTAGGTTTGATGTCTATAACTTGCTTGAAAATAGAGGTTATGGATCGGATCTATTTTCCCTACTTCATCATCGAAAAAGAGAGTATAGTAAGGTAATGAATTGTTTAGAATAGTATATAGATGAAACCGAAAGGAAATTCTATGCAAAGATGCTATGAGATTGAAAGAAGATGAGCATCACTAAAGATGTCCTGGACTATTCATGAATGTTCATTACTATAGAGCAGCGCAATTCCCCCTATGTGACATTGATTTTCAATCCCCGCACCCCTAGATTGCTTGTTAACTTTTGAATTCTCCAAAATCTCAGTTTAATTGTGACAGTTGATAACCAAATCTTTTTATTAAATTGGTGGAATCATCCACCCACTTTCTTTTATTATTACAAATAAATGAGTTTACAATCCAAATTTCTTGATAGAATTATGTGGGATATACCATTCTCTGTGGGATTCGACCCAACTCTTAGTTGGATATTTTTATTGACTATGAACGTTGTCCCTTTTAATTGATTTTAAAGAGGATATTTGAGGGCTATAATTGGGTCCCGATCAGAATACGAGGTCGGATCCTATATTGGGTGTCCGGGTTAGGTTCTAAGTCAGGTGTCGGGATGGGGTTCCGAATTGGGTGTCTAAGTTGAGTTTCGGGTCCTAGGTCAGGTGTCATTCTAAGTTCCTAAATCGTTCATCAAAGTCGAGTATTGGGGTCAGATCCCAGTTCAAATGTCAAATCCCAGTTGGGTCCCCAATCAAAAGTCGGGTCTTGAATTGAAAGTCAAGGTTGGGTTCTATGTCAGAGTAGAGTTGTCGTTGTTGATAAAAAATCCAATTCTGTCCACTTAGTTTTTTCATTAACATTCAAGAATATTATACAATCACTAATGTAGTTACATAACACAATAACAGAAACCAGGAACTCTTTTACCAAGTCAAATTGGTTTTCATTGACTTTGTGCCATCTATCTTCATTGAAATATGCCAATAAAGGACCAGTATTTACATTAACTCCTACTCTTCATGCTTCTTCTCCTTTTTGAATATAGGTTTTTTACTCGTCTTGTCTTTTTTGTCGTCAGGTTTCATAAGTTGCACGGGGGCTGCTGGTATCCTGATCCACCACTCTCTAACCCGTCGAAGATCTCTTTCACTGCTAATCTTCCTCAGAGGCATATTGCTTGTGAAAGACTCCAAGAACGCAAAAAGAATCAAATATTTGAGTGGCACAAAAGCAAAAGACAAGGCCACGATCACCAGTAAAAGAGCTGTCCTGTCAGTTGCCTAAAGATGAAGAAAATAAAACCAAGAGTGAATACTTCGAGTTAAGTGTAACTAGAAAGTTGTAACTTAATGATCTTTACACATTCCTTAAGTAGCGAGTTCAATAATTCAGCTTAGAGAGAACTTGTAAATATCTAGATAACTTCTAAACTCTTAAGTTGGTCTAACCAAGGGAATTAGAACCTTCAAGTTGTCAAGACCGTCATTTCACTTATTACAGTAAAAAAAAAGGACCCATACTCAATCTCTAGAGCTTCTTCAAGTCCAGCTATTGGTAGGTTGGGAGAATATTGTGTCCGATCTACAAGTAAGGGGTGCTAGTAAGTCATTAGCCATTAGTTAGACTTCCACTTTAACTGATTGCCTATAAATACACCATTATGGTGTAGGGAAACAAATGTTTCCTAAAGTTTCTGATGGGAAACAAATGACAACTCGAGTTACTACTTCCTTTCGTCACAATAGGATATCTAGATTGTGGACAAAGGGAAATCATCTATATCGTGAAGATTACGACCATGAGTGATGACTCAAATCGTGGTTGTTATCGATCCACCACTTCAAAAAAAAACCTGTAAATCTCCTAAACTAGTATTTATAAAGGAAATGCATCAACTAGGTTTTCCATCACTTCCATGTATGCATTAAATATTGCAAACCATGAAGTACAATACACTGACGTATATCGACTCTTCAACATTATCAATGGCAAGAAAACAACTTTGTATCAAATGTCTAGAGCTTCTTTGAGGTCCAATTATTCCTTTGCTTTCACAATCACTTTATATATGCATTAAACATCGCGAACAATTAAATTGTAATCCCCTCCCATGTATTGAGTTTCAAGTTGCAGCTATGCTAAGAATAAAGAAATGGCAATATCAAACCCAAATATTGGATTGGGTAATAGCAGTTTAGGATAAGGAAAACAGATGATAATACCTGTGGAAGAACAGCAAAAATGAGAGCTCGTACTTTCAGCAGAATAATGTTGCTACTTTGGATTAATGCCTCAAGTTGACTAATAGCTTCCTGCAATATCAAGAGCTGCTCAACAGCATTTTTTGGAGGAGGAGCTATGACTTTTAGGGGTTCTAATGGCTTCCCTTTCCTCACATTCCTACGCCAAAACATGATAACTGCAAGCACAACCAACAACGAAGGCAATGCATATTTTATCCACTCCCTGCATATAAAAAATGTAACATTTCAGAATAGCTAGGGACCAAAAGGGAAGGATAGAGTCAGTATATTTTAGACAGATAGAAACAATGCCAAAAGTCAGAATTGTCAGGTAAAAGCACAACCAATTTTCGGTCATCTCAAACCCAAGGAACCTGATCAATTTCCACCCCAACTTATGCAGAAAGGATTATAGTGGAACTGAATCTTACTCCAACATTATGACGCTAGGAAATCACTTTTGCATGCTAAACTTGATGTAGCAACAAAAATAAGAAAAGGGAGAAAGGGGTGATAGAGAATAGAAGTTAAGATGAGAAGCGAAGAATAAGAGAGGAAGAGGGAGAGATTGTTCATCAGGTACTACTCATAAAATCTTCCAAACAAAGTTTATGATAACCTGATTAAACTCCTAAAAGTCTAAAACTACTAGAACTCTTCTCTCTAAGTAAGAATATATGATTATGTAAAACCTTATCTGTAACTAATGCATAAAACCTTATTCCTAACTAAAGACAAGGGTAGCTAATCTATTTTTAACTAAAAAGAACTATGACTACGCTTTAATTCCAAGCAAGTTGGGTCGGCTATATGAGTCTTAACAAACCATGTCACTCCATTTAAACCAATCCTAATTAAATAATAAACATAAATAAAAATTAAAGAAAATGACGCAAAAGCTCAATTCCAATGAGTGGGATTGTTTGTCTAACTTCAAAAGATACAGATCTCAAGTGGAACTCATCCTTGTTGACAGCATCAAGAAATGATCCTTCCATTGAACAAGATTTTGTAGCAACCACCAACTTAGAGAAGATTGTTTTTACATTTGTCATGTTTAGCAAAACCGTAATACAGTTTCACACTAAGTTGCTCGGACTATTCACTTTTGGTGCCGGACCCCAATCGACACGACATGGGTGTGGGTGTGGGATCCATACCTGATCTGGTCAACAGTTTTTGGGTACTTTGACCAAATTCGAGGGAGAAATTTTGGACAGATTCAATGATTTTTTGAGCGCAAAACAAACTAAGGTGAAATAAGAAAATGGAATACCTTGTATATATAAATTTATATTGTCACTCCCTTTCCTTTTATCTCCTTCCAAGATTCTCCTCTTGATCAAGATTTTATTGCCAATTTTTCCACATAATATCTTATAATTTAGGTTTTATAACTCTTTTTCTAGTTATTTCAATTACTTTTAGCTAAATCCCGCACTTGTATCCATACATGGATCTGTATCCTCGAATCTAAATATTTAGATCATAGAGGATACAACCTCTAGATCTGCACCAGTATCGGACACCCGCACACACCCGCATCAAGAGACATCAAACCTCCTCGTGGTTTCCAATTACATGATGAGGAGATGTCTCAAAACTGGTGTTATCCGGATGAGTATTTTATGAATGTTGAAGTGTGTGACTACCTCATCTAAAAGTTTTGTTGTAAGACATAGAATGCTTTTATTTTCAAAATTATGCCTTCAACATGTCCCCTCACGGGCAGGACTAACTATTTTTCACGGGCCAGGCACGTGAAAAATCTTTTAATAATGGGTGGCAGTCATACTCAGATTCATGTTGAAGTTTCATCTAAAAGGTTAAGTTGTTTGAGAGAGCATACTATTATTGTCTTAACTGTGTCTTCAACAATAACTAGGGGATGCTAAAAGTGTAGCAACTAATTAATCTGAAATTAAGCTCTAACACCAAGATTGATGTAGCAAAAAATGAGAAATAGGGAAGGAGGACCAACAGAAAAATATTTAGGAAAGATAAAATAGAACAATAACAAAGAAAGATTTCATCAAATGCTACTCAAGTCCCCGTGACCAAGTATATGATGGCCCCATTTATAGGAAAAGTGTTGAACAAGTTAAACTCTCAAACTACTACTCTTTAACTAGAAAATAAGATTAGAAAAAACATTATCTTTAATTAATGTAGGGAAAAGGTCTGATATACCCCTCTACTCTCATTTATTATTTAATCCTATCCCATTTATACTTTTTGGTTATCTATACCCCTGTCGTTGGGCAAAGTTCTAAATTTACCCCTCATTTGACGGAACCGACACATGTCACACTCTAAATGAAAACCCAACCCACCACATAAAAACCCATACCCGACCCAAAACCCATTCAACCCAATTACAAATTAAAACAAAAACCTCAATCCAACAAAAACCCTAACGCATGTATCGTTTTGGAAAGGGATACTCTCGGATTTATAGCATTGACTATGGAGATACTTTCTCACCCGTTGCCAAGATGAATTTTGTCCGTATTCTCATCTCTATAGAAGCAATAAAACATTGGCCGCTTTTCAGCTTGGACATTAAAAATGCACTCCTTCACGGAGTACTTGTTGAAGAGGTCCCACTAACAAAAGAATGTAGATGATTAGTCTACTAAGTTAGGGTAGGGGTCGAGGGCGAGGGCGAGGGCGAGGGCGAGGGCGAGAGAAATAGCGAGGGACAGAGGTGGATATGGGACTAAGAGGGTTGACAAACTAAGAGTAGGATCTTGGAATATAGGGACATTATCCGAAAAGTCCATTGAGTTGGTGAAGGTCCTGAAGAAGAGGAAGATCAATATAGCTTGCATTCAAGAGACTAGATGGATATGTTCTCTAAGGCTCGGGATGTGGACAGGTTCAAGCTTTGGTACTCAGGTAGACTGGGAAACAATAATGGTGTAGGCATTCTGGTAGATGGAGACCTTAGGGAGAAAGTAGTAGAAGTTTGGAGGGTTAATGATAGGTTGTTCGCGATCAAGCTAGTTGTTGGAGGGCTGACTTTGAATATCGTTTGTGCTTACGCTCTGCATTCAGGTTTAGACGAGGAGGTCAAGTTGCATTTTTGGGAGGAATTGGATGCAATTTTTGGAGGCATTCTGATCAATCGAGAAAGTTTTCATTGGTGGAGATTTCAATGGCTACATTGGGGCAACTTCGAGTGGTTTCAATAATGTGCATGGCGGCAGTGGTTTTGGGGTTAAAAATTGTGATGGAACTTTGCTTTTGGATTTTTCTAGAGCTTTTGAGTTGGTGATAGCTAATTCGTGCTTTTCGAAGCAGGATGACAACTGGATTACCTTCCATAGCGCGATAGATTACTTGCTTATAAAGAAAGGCGATAGGGACCTTTGTTAGGATTGCAAAATTATTCCGAGTGAGAATCTTTCATTAAAGGCTTTTGGTGATGGACTTGGAGATTAAACGAGGACAGAGGAAAAATAAGTTATATGCCCAACCTAGGATTAAATGGGGAGGTTTGACATTTGCTCTCTCCTGTGTAATTGGGGAGAAGTTGACGGGGAGCTTGGAGGAGTAATCGGGATGCGGTAAGCATGTGGGATAAGACATCCAGTTGCATTAGAGAAACAGCTAGGGAGGTGCTAGGAATGTCGAAGTGATAGCATCCACGATAGCATACCTCCATTAAAGTTGATGGGTTCAATAAAAATTCAAGAAGTTGTTTATTGAGGACGAAATGCCCAAAGATGAGCCCAATATGAAGCCCAAAAAGAATATTTGGGTCCAAAGATCAACTCTTAAATGACAAAGTTAAGAGGCCCAATTTTGCCTAAGTTAAAATCAACAATTATTGGCTTTAGATGGAGGAACTTCGTGCAAACTAGGTCAAGAAGAGTTCAAGAATCAAGCATAAGAAAAGATTGTTTTCTGCTCAAGTTATGAGAGAAGACTAGTCAAACATTCCAAGATTGTCAAGATTCTTTTCTTAGTCGGGTTTTATCTTGTTTCTTTATTTAGTAATAGGTTAGTTAATGTTTTCCCTATTCTATTTATGGAATCCTTAGAACTATTTGATTCTTTTCTAGAACTATTTAATTTGTTCCCAGTTAGGTTACTTTATTTCCTTTCTAGTGTAGGATTTACCTTGTAATTTTCTTTCTAGGTTTTGGCTGCCCCTTTAGCTTGTTCTAAGGGATCTTGGACGTCCTCCCCCCTTTTTCTATAAGTAGGATTTCTTTTTCATTCAATATAGACAATCAGATTGATATTAGTAATATTTTGAGAGTTCTGTTGAACCTTTGTTACTCTTGCTTTGAGAATTTATCTTTAACCTTTACTTGTTTCATTGTGTAAGGCATAAGGTAATTTACTCCTATGATATCTTTGATTCTTTTTTGTTATTCTTTAGAAGGGGATTAGTTCCATATACTAATTGTTGCCATAAGTTGCTCATAAAGCGTGTTTTGATTCTTTTTCTCAAGTAAAGGCGTTTGATTCCATCCATATATCTATATGTTGTTACTTGGATCTTTTCAAGGCTTTAGAAAATCAAATCCTTTGAAATTCTTCGATCGTTCTTTTGAATTTATCATATCTTTATTTCTAGTTTTCTGATTCTTTTAGTTTTGCTTCTGCACTTCAATATTTCAATTTTGATTTTGGGATCACCCCATTGTTATCACGAAGGGTAGATTTGGTGGATGTCGAGGGGATTGGTGGTGGAATGGAGAAGTTCAAGGCAAAGTGGAGGCAAAGAAGGTTGCGTATGCGAAGTTGGTAGATTGCACGGACGAGGACGAGAAGTGGGCGAGTAGGGAAATACATAGGCAGCAAGGACGAAGGCTGGCATCTTTTGAAAGAGTGTATATTGAACTAGAAGACAAAGGCGGAGATAAGAAGTTGTATAGACTCACAAAGGCGAGAGAGAGGAAGGCCCGAGACTTGGATCAAGTGAAGTATATCAAGGATGAAAAAGGCTAGGTGTTAGCTAAGGAGATCCTCATTAAGCAAAGATGGCAAGCATTTTGCAATGCGCACTCTAAAAGACTTCGAGACTTCGGGTATTGTAGGCGTATTAAGGTAGAGGAAGTGAAGCGTGCTATTAGTAGAATGAGCAGGGAAGAAGTGATAGGACCAGATGAGATCCCGGTGGAGTCTTAACAGAGCACGGATAGAACAGGTTTGGAGTGATTGACTACCTTGTTCAATGTCATTTTTTAGAAGGCTAAGATGCCCGGGGAATGGAGGTGGAGTACAATGGTTCCATTGTACAAGAACAAGGGTGATATACAAAATTGCAATAACTAAAGAGGTATTAAGTTGTTAAGTCACACTATGAAAGTTTGGGAGAGAGAGGTTGAGATAACAGTGCGAAGGGGTGTGTCTATTTCCGAGAAATAAAGTCTGCCATATTGTATCCCCTCCTACAGCGGAAAGCTTGTGTTCAGTCTATGTTTAAGGTTCATAGTATGTCTGGTCCACACAAATATAGCAGGAAATACACGAGTCACATAATGTAGACAAGCAAAGATGACAGAACATAAAGCAGAAACAGGGGCAGTTTTGCCAGCAAAAAAGGATCAACAGAGGATAATTTAATTGGAACTTTGGATATCAGTACATGACATTGTCCAGGTCGGTACACTATAATCAACAACACAGATATAGAAGCTTTTCTTAATTTCCAAGAATTAAACCTTTAGGGGTCGTTTGTTATTCATGTATTAATTTTATACCATATTTGATTTTCAAATAGGATAAAAGTTATTCATGTATTAATTTTATACAATGTTTGGTTGGTAGGCTCCCAAATGTTGTATAAAAGTTATGCATGTATTAATTTTATACAATGTTTGGTTGGTAGGTTTCCAAATATTGTATAAAAGTTATTCATGTATTAATGTTATCCCGTGTTTGGTTGAGTTTTTGTTATCCTACATAATTAACTAGTAAAATTACCCACACCTCGCGCGGGAATTTAATATCACGGAATTTATAAAGTAATACTTAAAACCTATCAGTCATTAAAACTAAAACACTATATTATCTTCCATACGAGATTACGTAGTAACAAACATTAATAATTTTATAACTTATCCTTTTGCTTCCAGGAAGGGTTACTATTTGATATTTTTGGGGAATCAAATGAACATCAACCTAAGATTTTAAATTTTCTATTAAATAAATAATCGTTGGTGAAAGGATAAATAAATTCTAAAATGATGAAATAAGTGAACAAATATTCTAATTTTAACATGTAGAAAGTTCAGCGCTACCTTTTGCTTTACATATATCATTCTAAAGTTTCTCATTTCAATGTATCATAAGAAATTATTACAATGAAAAATTAAAGGAAGAATGTATCATATTGGACAACAATTCAACTTATCATATATACTTGAAAGAGAAAAATATTACACAACTATTCAGTTTGTTTGTGTGCACCAGAGTAATGGAGTTCAATTTGAACCTACATTTCTATTCCAATCGCAGTGTCGAGAAACACATCTATTACTTCCAGAAAAGTATTTACAACTTGCAGTAAAATTTGAAAATCTATCCATACTTCATATTGAATATAAGCAATTAATTTATTGTGTAGTTATCTATGTCTTTGGGATTAAAAGAGGCTCCAGTCTAGTCATATTTCTCTATAGGTCATCCGGCACAACATCCTTGAAGTCATGTCAAAAATTTATTAATTCTTGTCTTCTTTTTCTGGTTCACTTCTCACATCAAGGTACGATAAGGTTTTTAAGGTCTTTATGTCCTTAAAATGGCGTACCAAATTTGAATTTTGTCCTCAAGAGATGTTAGTATAGATCTTTATGGGATTCTTTTATTGTACCTTCAACAATTGTAGTAGAGAAAACTTACGTGAATACTCAATTAACGTGTGTTATTTAATCTATACTAACAAATACTTAATAACAATAACTTTGCAGAAACATAAACAACAAAGTTTAAAGCATGTACTCGAAAATAACAATTAATAACATAAGCATAAATTAATGACTGTAAGAAAACATACCAGGATCGATAACAATAGAATGAAACAGAAAGAAAAAAATCGAGTCCACTGAATGCACAGTGTCCCCTTAAGAAAATTATTCCCCTCAAGTACCCTGAGGTTTAAAGGAATAAATCCTCTCAGGATAAAACGATTCTATTCACCAGTGTATTGATACAAAAATAATGGTGTCAGTGAGCCACTCAACAGGAGCAAAGTACACGAATATTTAATTGTGCAGTTCAAAATTTTCGTTGTTTTAAAATGAGGAAATTCATCAATTTATAGACAACAAAGGGTAGTGTGAACAAATGTTTATTGTGCCTTATCAGAAAGGTCATGAGTCTTTTGAAAAGTTACGATCCTTCGGAAAGGTCACAACCTTTCATAAAAGTCACAACTTTTCATAAAAGTCGCAACTCTTCATAAAAGTCGCAACTCTTCATAAAAGTAGAACCTTTCATAAAAGTCGCAACTTTTCATAAAAGTCGCAACTTTTCATGAAAGTCATGAAAGTTGCAACTCTTCATATTTCATTCAAATCTTTAATAAATGATATTGACCTTCAATCTATATTTTACCACCCCTAGACAAAAAAATGATTAACTCAAATCATCAAAGATAAAGTAAGATTATTCAGAAACGGTAGACTAATGCATACAACAATGCAAGTATACATAGGATTAAACTTCATTCTGGTACCAGTTGGTTAAACTTAAGTTTGGCCTAGTATTCCTATCTAGCAATCAATTGCTTAAGTAAGTTCAAAGGGGGGTTAATATTTATACATATGGAAGATTTGGTGGAGGCTTAATATAGAAGATGGTGATGACAGTTGTGAAGGTTTCTGAGAGGAGGGAAGACTAGTTTTGAAAATAAATAAATTAAAAGGGAATCCTAGTTTGTGGTGGCGCCGCGTAGTCGGGCCTAGGGTGCTCTTTTATATATATGATATATGATACTTACATAACTTATGAGGGAATCTATGTATAATTTGTGCGAGTTAGAAGGTGGAATAAGTTATGTGGGTATTAGTTATATATGTATTAAAATTTTGAATAGAACATTTACACCCATCAATTTACTTTTAAATGTTATATTAATTTACAACTAATCAAATAATTGATACATTTAAAAAAACAAGGCAATAGCCATTTTTTTTCTTTGGTTTTTTTTTCTTGTTAATTGCTTAATTACTTTTAGTTTCTTTGCTTCATTTCTAGTTAATTATTTTTTTGGCGGTAAGGCAATGACTGTTATTTATTTTCCCTTTAATTTAATTAATTTCTTTGCTTAGTTTCTCTTCACTCCAATACATGTATTAATTTATTTTTAGTTATTTGTTATTTACTTAAATTTAAATTACTTAATTGCTTAATCCTTTTCAACACAAATTACTTAATTGTGAGTTATTTGTTATTTACTCTATAGTTTTTAGCTATTGGTATTTATTTAATTTTAATGTGTTATTTAGATAATTATTTATTTTAATGGATATAATAATTATTAGCTCACTAAACAATTTTGAATTAAGAAATAAGAAAGATCACTAATGTATTGTAATCTCTAAATAACTAAACCATGTATGACTAATACCTACATAATTAAACCCAACATAACGAAATCCTGAATAACACGTATAACTAAACTCTGCATAACTAATACTCACATTACTAATACCCACATAATTAATACCCATATTATTAATACCCACATAACTAATATTTGCATTATTAATACCTCCATAACTCTATGCACCTATCAAATGACCCCTTAGGCAATGTTTTTGTAGCTTCTGTATAGTTTTGTTAGCTGTTTTGATATTCCGGTTAGTGTTGACAACTAGATGCTCTTTGTAGAGAGCCCCTTTCTTTCTTGGGTAAGGTTCTTGCAATGACCGTCCATACCATTTCTATGTAAATGTCTTCTTTTTGTCATTTAGAGCGTTCCTATAGCGACCCCAAGTCATTTATGACTTGTTGGGACTAATAACTCTGACACCTAGTTGTTTGTTGGGGTTTTGTGCAAGTTTCTATGTTTTGGAGCTTTTGAAAATTGAATAGTTGACTTCAGTCAAATGTTCAGGAATACGGCCTTAGAATACAAATCTAACGGTTTCGTTTGCTCTAGAATGTCGAGTTTGGTCTAGAACAGCCTTTTGGGTAGATCCCAATGCTTCTGGGCCAATTCTGAGCCCCCTTGTGGAATTCAGCCCAAAATAGAGATTGGGTGTGGGACCCACTTTTTGTCGAGACAACCTCAGTTGGAAGTTTCGATTGCTCTGTTGAGTTTGAAATGTCGAATTTGGTGGGGTAGCGTATTTTGTTTGCGCGCACGAGGTTCTAAACAAATCTCGAGCACCCCGTCAAAATATTTGAACACTTGGTGTTCTAGCTATAGCACTAGATGCTGACCCTCTGCATCGCGGTCGTGATGGAGCCTCCGCGATCGCAGAGGGTTAGTGCAGTTGGCCATCGCGATCCTGTGGTCCCTTGTCGCGATCGCGATGAGGTGTTGACCTGCGTTCACCACCTTTGGTCATCGCGATCGCGAGGGTTGACCTCCGCGATCGCTAGGGTAATTTAATTAGTAGGCCGCGATCGCGATGCATTGTGTGACTGGTCTTTCTAAATAAAGACCAGTCATGATTTAAGCATTGTTGTTATATTGAAATTGTGATTGTGCGAGTTGTAAAGCTCCATTTCTTGTGATTCAAAGCTTGGTGTGATCAGGGAGTTCGGGGGCTACGTGTTAGAGTGCTCGGGAAGTGTCAGGTATTGACTGTTTGAGGTGAATTTCTGCCCAAGGGGCTGCCTAGCTCTCCCTCTTTAGCTTTAATGGAGAATTTGATGTATGTTGTGTTGTGGGATGTTCCGAGCCCCAAATTGTATCCTGTTTGGGGATGCAAGTTCAGTGAGGTAAATTATACCTTTAGACGGAGTCAATTTCAGAATTTCCGGCACGGGTCCCACATTTACCGTTTTGACTCCAATTTGGGTTCATCTCCGTTTTATGTGTTTTTCGTGTCTAAACAATCGTATTAATGTTGTAATCCTATTTTTGATAGTGTGGCAGCGTTGGGAGGCTGTATGGAAGGGAAAAACTTCAAAATTGTAAATTGGAGCACGCTGAGTCTGCTTTAAGGTAGGCTACGGCTTCCCGTCCTTTAGATTGAGAATGAATATGTTGATTTGTGTGAATTTGGGGTGGGTATCTAGTTGATCATGCTTAGTTTGCTAGAAATCATGTTTTAGGCTATTTTATCGAGTTTTTGAGACAGAGAGCATGCTAGTTTCGCTGTTTGAGATCATCCTTACCTTGTGGTGTGTTTTGGTTGTTGTTTGTGAATGATTTCGAGCATGTTTGGTCTTGGTCTAGGTGTAGACTAGTAATTTCCATATAGACTTTCGTACTTTGGAGCCGACAGCCTTATAATCTCTCTGTCGTCACTTTGGATGCTTAGCTCCCTGTAGACTGATATAGCAGACTCGGGTCTAATAGAATGATCCTTAGTAAGGCGGCAACTCAGCTCAGCTTGCCCTTTTCCTCTATGGTTTATTCTTGTGATCGACTCGGCGTGTATGCGGGTTTGTTCAGGCTTATCGCTGATTTGTCATCGACTTAAGGAATTGGAGCTGAAGTGGGTCCCTGACAAGTCTGGAGATGGTCCCGTACTATGATTTGGACTGGTGATGAGTTGGCAAAGGAATATTAGAGTCGTTGGAGTTCGTTTTCTACGGTTCGAGCCCGTCTACCCTATTATTCCTCCTGTTTTGAGGCTCTCGTGTGCATCTCTTCCAGTCGGGTTCAGTCCCTGCTTATTCCCCTTTGATTAGTTTCAAGCCTTGGCTGGTGATTCTACATTGAGTTCGAGCACACTTACCCTATGATTAGTTTCATGTCCTGACTGGGCGGCTACCTTTTTCCCTTCGATTAGTTTCAAGTCCTGACTAGGTGACTACCCCTTTGATTAGATTAAAGTCCTGATTGGGTGATACTATTGGTTCTTTGGGCGCCTTTACCGCGGTTGCAGTCCGGGAAAGGTGGTGGTTGTTCTAGAAATATCTTCAATTTCTTTTATTTAGTTCCTAGCTATTATGTGTTCCTGCTGGGTTTATGGGGGTCCGTTCGGGTTTTACTTAAACTTGTGCACGAGTGTACCTTCTGGGCTTATAAAGGCCAGTTAGGTTTAGTTAGATGTACTTATTTCATTTTTGTTCTTTGTACACTTGTGTGCATTCCTTTTAGCTTTCAGTTCTTTGACCTATGTTGTCTTTAAATTCTAGTATTTCATTTTGCCTTCACTTTTCTTGTTCAGTTGGCCTATGATGCCTACTAAGTACCTGTTTTTTGGTACTCATGTTGCACTCTGCATCTGTTTCGTGATGTAGGTTCGAGCACTTGTTATCAACGTTGAGATAACGCCTACAGTTGCCAGATTTGGAGGCGAGGGTGAGCAAATGGCGTTTTGGACTTTACCCGTCTCCGTCTATATTTTGATGGCTAGTCTTTTGCTTTTTGAGACAAGTCTTTTATTTTGGGTCCACTTTTGGAACTTGTACTCTTTATTTTAGAACCTTTATACTTGTGACTTCCAGGTTTTGTGAGGAATCTTATTTATGCATATATATTTTGGTTTGCTTCTATTTATTCTCCTATTTATGTATTTAAATTGCTGCTTCCGCTTTGTTTCTACCCTTACACCCATTACTTGTCGTTCTGGATTACGGGTTGGCTTACCTACGGATGTATTATAGTAGGTATCATCATGACTCGAGAAATCGGGTCGTGACAGTTCTCTACCTTTTTTATAGAGAAAACACATAAAAACCCCTTGAACTTGGCAGCACAACTTACTTTAGCACTTAAACTACACGGGCGTTTAAATACCCTCTTTAACATCTTTGAAGTGATTTTTTTTCAACCCTAACACTACAATACCAGTCTCACAATGGCAAGTGTATTACACACGTGCCATTTCATTGCCACGTCAGCGCCACCTTAAAAATTATTTAAATTTTGAGTTTTTTAATTCTTTTTTGTTTCTTCTTATTTATACAATTTTAGAAAGGTAAAAGATAGAAAAAAAATTGAGAATTAATCCAAGATTATAAAAATAAAATCTCAAAAATAAAATCAAACTCTATGGATCCAAGACTAGAAAACATTCAATTTTTAAAGCACATTATCAAAATAAAGAACTAATTTGAGATGAAGAAATTATAAATTTTGTATTAAGAAAAGCTTCAAGTTCATCACAATCAACAAACCCTTCCATAAGTAAGATCTTGAAGCAACAATAAGTTGTTGGCTTTTTCATTTTTTTCTTATTCATCACTTTTAAGAATAAGCAAGAATAATTTGAAATGAAGGAATGGGTGGGGGTGTTTCGAAAAAGAAGAAAGAAGGTGGCGGGGACGGAAGCTCGAAGAAGAAGAAGAAAGGGGTGAGGCAAGTGTGGGTGGCGGCGGGGTTCGAAATAGGGGAAAGAGGGGTGCGGGTGGGGGGGTTCGAAGAACGAAAGGGTGGGGTTGTGGTGGATAAAGGTGGTGGGGTGGTGGGGTGTGAGGAAGATGAAACCTTATTGGTTGAAAAGAAAAAAAGAGGCCTATTTATTTATTTATTTATTTTGATTTTTTACGTTTTCACTTGCCTTTTCTTTTTTTATTTGCCACATCAGCTTTTTGGGTGGATTTTTATTCACTTGAAATGAGATTAGGGGGGTAAATAATTATTTGTAAGTTAAAGTACTAAAGTAAGTTTAGCGGACAAGTTCAGGGGGTTTTTTATGTATTTTCTCGTTTTTATATAAGCATTGTATGTTGGATTCCCCAACTCATCCATTCAATTTTTAACTTAATCAATAAACAACACTACTGTGGAGGAATAAAATATGGGGACTATGATATGTGGGTTGCAATAGATGTTTATAGATATTGTGCTTGCTTCATTGTGAAGGTCAGGATTGGAGCTAGGCACATTATCATCAAAATATATCCCAAAACTATCCAACAAGTTAGTGCACAAATTGAACATGTAATTAGACTTAAATTCAAGCATAAAGCTTACCAGAAACAAAGAATGAAGCACCAAGTAAGATATTAAGGAAATCAAAGTAAATTGGGTGCCAAGATGTATGGGAGGGGGAGGGGGAGGGGGGAGGGAAACAATGAAGGGGCTGTCCATCCACACTATTGAAAATTTAAAAGAACGTGTCTAGAGTAACACTTGTCTAGGTGCATTGAACATGAGAATGAAAGCACTACAAAATTCTGTAATATTTTTCTTCTCATGTTCAATAGACCTAGACGCGTGAATTTTTTTTTATAACAAGGGTAACCCGCAGCCGCTACCCTTTCGGTGCGCACAGGGTAAAATCCCCGCTCCTATAGAGAGAAGATGGGGAGAGAGAAGACGAAGCAGAGCTGCAGAGGAACAAAGATGAAGAAGAGTAGAAGATGACTCAGAAGACTAATTTATTATTTTAAATTGAATTTTAGTCCTTTACTAGCTGCCATGTTTAATTATTATTATAATTATTATTATTATTATTATTATTATATATATATATATATATATCTTGTTTTGGTTAAATGAGATAAATATTACATATTGATTCGAGTTTATAAATGAGGATAAACATTATAATTATAAATTAAAGTTAATTAGAGTTCATAATTGAGGATAAACATTATAATTATTTAATTATAATTTAAAGATTAATATATATGCTTTGAAGGCACATATTTTTTATGGAAACTAATTTTAGCACATATTAATATTTTTAGATTTTTTTTTTTTTGCAGAGTCCCCGCACCCGTATCCATATCTAGATCCATATCTCTGAATCTTAAAAATTAGATCACGACGGATCCGATATGCAGATCCGTACCCGTGTCGGACACCCGCACCCGAGTCCAAGCAACTTATGTTTTAACTGTTGTTAAAATTTGAAACAATACAAGAACTAGGTAAATTACAGCATTGCCTTCTCCCTTACTCTAGCCATATTGTGATTTATTTGGAAACCTATGAAGAGTCGCAACAGATTTCTATTACAAGGTAATGAAGAATAGGAAGGGATGACAACACACATCCTAAAAGGAGAATTTCAGTTAACAATTTTCTTAATAAAAAAGTCCTCTAAAATCTAAATCAATAGAACTAGAATTTCAAGAGAGAGACAATTGTTATTAAAATATTGCCAAGAAAATATTTGTATAATCCTACGACATCTTGGATTTGAGTTCTGTCTAACAAAAAAACAAGGGAAGAGTTAAGTATTAGATACCTGATTATAGCATAGCTTACAAACACCATAAATAAAATCGACTTCCATGGATCTTTCCACGAAGCTAATAGTTGAAGTTGGTGCATTGGTTTGATGAGAGGGAAAAGCAGCTCCTGTGAAAATAAATAAATTAAAGCGTCATCTTGAGGAATGAAGCGACTAAATAAGTTTCTAAGCAGTAAGCGGCAATAATATATCACAACTCAAACATTATGTCATCCTGAGGAATGAAAAAACATCATGTAGTATTACTCATTTCAAAATTCAAATTTTACAGTAAGAAGCAAAGATAACAAAGTATCCCCATTTATGAAGTGATACTTTCAAAGATAGGGTGCAGGAACTCCTTAGTTCTAATTTAACGATAATAAGCAAATGCAACAAAGGGAGCCACAAATAAGTGGAGCAGCTAACTACATACTACTCTAAAATAAAAGATGTACAGAAGACATACGAACGGCTCAAGAACAATCATGTTACCTTCTTAGTTCCCTAGGAAAAAAGAGTGCAGTTCAACTTTGCACAGCTTTTAAATATAGGATGAACTGAAGTAATTCACTATATAAAGCAGTTTTCCTGTATGCAGAAGTGTACTTAGCAGGGATCAACTATCAATAAGAGAACAAGCAGCAGCAATCTCCTGAACACAGGAATGATACATTGAGCAAAACAAGGAAAAGGCAAAAAGGGGTTCATTTATACCTTCATTACCACTAAATTAGTATCAATTCCTTCAACTTTGACTTGGTCAACTGTCGCCTGTGCAGCTTCAGCTCTTCCAATGTTCTTCATTGACTGCTTGACCGCATTTTCCAGAGGATTTACCTCACCAACAAAGACATCTCCTACTAAAGTTGTTGCTTCTCCAATTATGTCGACCTCCTTGCATGAGATAATTCCAAGTCTACAAAGTGACACCCGTGATACTGGGTGTATCACCTGTCTCCTTGCACTAGGAGAACCCAATAATCCACGTCGATTGCCGGCAGAGTTCATGAGTTTCAAGCGGCTTGATAAAGTTTCCAAGATGGCATCTCCTCTAGGAAGACTTTCTGCTAAGTTAAAACACAGTAGGGTTTTGTAATTGGAAGAAGATACCTTAAAAGCCTCTCTGACTGCCTTGTATCTGTAAATTCCAAGAACAGCCCTACCAAGTGCTTCGGACTGCTGACCCTCTTTGAGTTTATACTTCCGAGCAAAATTGTGAGCATGGAAAATCTCGAGACAAATATCCAACCAATAGTCCCGTCTTGAACTTCCTTTAAATTCTGGAAATTCAAAATATGCAGGATCCGTCCTGTATTAACTTAAAGTTAGAAGTTCCTGGTGAATTAAGGTATATAGCTTCAACTGAAAACATTAACCTTACATAGATGAGGACTTGTACATAACAGCTTTATCAAAAAGGCGAGCACCTAAAGGTCCAGTAAGCTCAGGCTTAATGATCTGTTTCAAGTCGGATGCTAGATCATACCGCACTGCCTTGTCATATAAGCCCATTCCAGACTCGAAGTAGAGAGCATGGTTAGTTAATGTCAACCTTCCTGGATGAAAATGAAAATGGAAGAATAAAGCATCTTAGCAACTAATACAAAATAAGTTTTTAGATGAGATGGTTACACACTATAATATTGTTATCAGAGCATGCAAAGGTCCTGCTTTCCAGCCTCACCGTTGCCTATTATCAAAAAAGAATTTTCACATGATTGCTCTATGAAAAAGATATAAAACCGCATGTGAATGGATATGTTGAAGAAAAAATTAAGTAAATAATAAGGATCTAACAGCTTAGGCCAGTGTTGTGAAAAGATCAGTTTAGGCGATGAAGCGAAGCAAGGCGAGGGTTGGGCAATGCAAAGTGAATGAAGCGGTAGCTTCTATCTCTGAAGCGTGAAGCGAGATAGCGACGAAGTGGTCGCTTTTCTTATTTTAAAAAAAACAACTTTTCTGGAACAAACGTGGAAGTGAGGCATGCCACACAGACTATTCCAAAAAGAGAAAGTTTTAAGTATCTTGAGTCTGTAATATAGGATAGTGGGGACATCGACAATGATGTCACACATCGCATATAGGCGGCAGGGATGAAATGGAGGCTTGCCTCAGGAGTCTTGTGAGTCTTTTGTGATAGGAAGGTACCACCAAAACTTAAAAGTAAGTTCTATAGAATGGTGATTAGACCGTCCTAGTTGTATAGGGTGGAGTACTAGCCAGTCAAGAACTCACATGTCCTAAAGATGCATGCTGCGGAGATGAGGATGCTGAGATGGATGCGTGCCATACTAGGAGTGACAAGATAAGGAATGAAGTATTCGGGAGAAGGTGGGAGTGACCGTTGTGGCAGTCAAGATGAGGGAAGCGAAGCTGAGATGGTTTGGGCATGTGAAGAGGAGGTGCGCGGACGCCCCAATAAGAAGGTGTGAGAGAATGGATGTTAGGCTTATGCGGAGGGGTAGAAGTAGGCCAAAAAAGTATTGGGAAGAGGCGATTAGACAGGAAGTGATGCAACTTCTTATTACCAAGGACATGACTCTAGATAGAAAGGAGTGGAGGTCGCATATTAGGGTAGAAGGCTAGGAGGGTAGATTGTTGTCTTGCTTTGCGAAGGTTTAGGCTTGTTAGTGCCAGTCATAGTACTAGTCGCAGTGTTTTGGACGGCGAAAGGTGACAAAAGGTGACAAGGGTCTGCCTTGCAACAAGGCGAGCGAGTGGCGAGGCGCTCTCCTTTTTGAAGTGCGGCTCCAATTAATAACAAATAATTAAAATATTTAATTGTATATATAAATAATCAAAATCTCAATAGCAATAACATATTAGCAAATATTCAATTCAAACACTGAATAATATATAGTACATATTAAAAGTCTAGAACTTGAATGAGAAAAAAATAGAACATAAGTCAAAACAGTGAGATAAACATAGAGGTAAAACTCTGAAGTCTGAAGAAGAAGGAATAAGAAATAGAGGAAGAAGAAATTTGAAGAAGAAATGTGTATTGGTTGGACTTTGGAGTTGCTAGAAAAGTCCGGCTGGTCCTGGAGAAGTCTAGTCGAGTTGACTGGTTGGAGTGGCAGTCGCAGTCTAAGAGTGCAACTGTGCAAATTTGAAAAGAAAACCCTAAAATTACCTTCTAACTTTTAAAATCCTAAATTGGTCGCCTTTTTTAAGAAAAAAAAAGGCGACACCTTTCTCGCCTCTCACCTTTGTCGCCATTATCGCCATGGCGTCACCTTTTGAAGAATGCCTCGCCAGAAAGCTAAAAGGCGATGAAGGGTTGCCTTGCCTCTCACCATTGGCGATGAGGCGATCACCGGCTAGTCGTACCCTTATAGGTGTGGTCATATGTTGTTATATTATGTTTCGATTATCACACTTATTTTGTTGTAGACTTTACACTACTTTCTCTGCTATGTTTGCTTCATTGTTTTCTCCTTCCTTTACTTGGGTTTGATGCACTTGAGCTGAGGGTCTTTTAAAACAGTCTCTCTACCTCCACGAGGTAGCAATAAGGTTTGCATACACTTTGCCTTTCCCGGACCCCACCTAGTGGGATTTCACTAGTTATGTTGTTTTGTTGTTGTCCACGTTCGACATCAAGCCTAGAAAATTCATGTCTTGCACCGGATGCAGCACCTACTGAGGACTTATTCCTCTTAATCAACCTATTGCACTTCAAAAAGGTATATAGTTCACTCATAATATTAACCTTCATTGTACCCTTTTGTAACACCTTGGAAGTTGGAAAGTTGAGAAAGGAAAAGAAAAGTGCATAAATTTGTTTGATGCAGTGGTCTACGAGTCCTATCTACGGACCGTAGGAAGTCCTACAGGCCGTAGGAAGCTAGTCGTAGACCTGGGTGTGAGTTTTTGGAATTTAAAGTTCCTAATGTTGGACCTACCGCTTGACAGGACGAGTCGTATAAAGTTTGATGGGTCGTAGGACTGATCCGCAGGAGGATTCAGAGAAATTAATTTGAGACTTCAGTCTACGAGAAGGATTGACGGATCATTGGGTGTTCTACGGGTCGTAGGAAGCACCCATAGAAGTGATTCAAACTTAGTGAAATTTTGGGTTAAAAGTTGAGATCTACGGATGGGGTCTACGGACCGTAGGTTATTTAGACGGTTCGTAGAAGGGTGTCGTAGGAAGTTGGCCAATTTTAGGCTTTAGTAACTCATCCTACAGTTGAACAGTATGGTTCGTGTCGTAACCGTAGGACAACCTGGCAGTTATTTCTTAAGGGTATTTGGGTCTTTTCCTATGCATCTAATATCTATACTACGTCGTTTTAATATATAAATAGGCCCTATAACTAATTTTACTCCTGGAAAACTACCCATTCCCTTTCAATCCCCCAAAATCCCCAAAATTTGCTCTCAAGGTTTTCTCTCCAAGCTCTGAAGGGATTTCTAGGGTTTTTCAAGTCTTTAAGGTTTTCTTGATCCTTTGCTTTTGGGCTTTGATCCTCAAGGTATGTAGGGTTTTATCAATGAGTTCCATTTACCCATTGAGCCCCAAGATTTCCTAAATTCTCCAAGTTCAATTACCCAAAATTGATTAGATATTCAATCAATTCCTCATGGGTTCTAATTGTGTTGATTCAATTGTTTGATTTTGATCTTTTTATGATTAATTTGACTCAGTTACATGTTGTTAAATTGATTTCATACGAACCCATGCATTGATCATGATTTTGACTATGAACCCTAAAAGACATGAATTGATGAAGGAATTATGAATTTATGTATGATGTTTTCATGAAGTTATGCACGATTTATGAAAAAGGAATGACATATGATTTATGTTGTTTTAAGATAAGAATCAATTAAATTGTGAAAGATTTTCTCACATTAAGAAATCATGCATGGTGAAAGGTTTTTTCATACGTGGTTTAAGGAACTACTTTATGATGTTTTAAGCTTGGATTAGTAACTTAATTATGCTTTTTCATGTATGATGATAAGTTTATGCTTATGACCATTCCGTTGGAATTTTATTTTGCACCGAGAGTATATTGATATGAAGGCTCTCCCGTTAGTAGAGGTCGGGTCTCTAGCAGCAATCTCTTTGTCCCTAACTACGTGCCCCCGTAGATTTGTCTTAAGTGACATAGCAAGTGGATCCACCTAAGCTAGAAGGTAAGGTCTTTGCCTTGGCAAGAAAGGACATATCTTTTCGGTGTGGGAGCACGACACTGGATTCCACGTTATAGCTTACGTGGTCTATGTCAGTTAATAGTAAATATCCCACAAAACGAACTAAGATGTTCTTAAAGGTTTTGTGAAGCTTTACTCATGATTTTAAGATGCATTGACCATGTTCATGATTTATGATGTCTCTTCATAAGGTTTCACTATGTTTAGCTTGGTCATGTATATCATGTTTTTGATTATGTCCTCTTATGATCACGTTTCATGTTTTTATGCATATCCCTCATACTTGGTACATTCCATGAACTAATGCATACTTGTGCCTACATTGTTTCAATTAGGGGTGGGCCTAAATACTAGAAAACCGAAAAACCGAACCGAACTAATTCGGTTCTTTGGTTTCGATTCTTCGGTTTTTCGGTTCGATGGTGTTATTTTTTCAAAAGTTCAGTTATTCGGTTCGGTGTTCGATGTAAAGGTCTCAAAACTTCGGTGCACCGAAGAACCAAACTTTTATTTAAAAAAATAATATATATATATATATATATATATATATATATATGGGCATTCTCTTAACTAAAAATAAAAAGTCAAATAACAATTTAATCATTCATGAACAAATCAAAGTAGCAACAAATGTGCAATTCAATAGTTAACTTCAAATATTAGTTCCCAAGGGGAACCAAAACATATTTTTATCCATGTACGTTACGTAAAGGAACCCGTCTTCGTCCTTGTTTTTCTTGAGAAGTAGTTCGAGACACAATGTTCTTGACAAAGATAAATATAGTCTTGTAGTTGGCACAATAAGCGTTCCATGGCGAGACACATCATTCCTTAACATACTTTTAAATTTTATAAGTATCTTATACTTTGATTTTGTCCTTATTTATTTTTCATTCGCACCGAAAAACCAATTTAAAAATACCGAACCGAATTAGTTTGGTTCAGTATACAGTGCACACTTTTCTAAAACCGAAAAGCGAAGAACCGAACTGAAGTTTGATAAAACCGAACCGAAGAACTAAACACCCACCCTTAGTTTCAATAATGTAGGGCGTGACGTTTTCTCTCCTTCCGGTCGTGGCTAGTTGGTGATCATTTGATTATTCGAGGTTGAAGACTTGGTGAGTGCTCATGTTCCGAGGACCATGGCATCTTCATTACATTTTCCTTATGTTTTAGTTTTCAAACATTGTACGTGGTGTACAGGTTATGTCCCGGCCACTTCTTTTAATTTAGTAGATGGCTTGTCAAGACTATGATAGATTTTTGTTTTAATGTCAAACTCTTTTATTCGTATGAGATTTCCTACTTTTGTCTATTATATTGTGTATATGCATGTCAAATGGCTTGTGTAGGCCTCTCGGGGTCTTATACACCATATAACCTCTAGGGTGTACTTTGGGTCGTGACAAACTTGGTATTCAGAGTGCAAGGTTTTAGAAAAGGTCCTAAGATGTCTGACAAGCCGCGGTGAGTAGAGTCTTCTTCATAAGTGTGAAGCGCGCCACATTTATGAATAGGAGGCTACAAAGCGTTCAGGAAACTTCACTTCTATCATTACTCTAAAGTCGTGCCATAGAGTCTATCTCTATAAAGATCTTTCTCCTAAATCATGTTTGATCCTTTTCGGGATATGGCCCCTCGAAGAGCTTATGTGAGAAGGAATGCGGGCAACGACAATGTGGTGCTTGGGTTCCTCAAGTTCCAATTGATTCTTTGGCCGAGCAAGTGACTCATGTCGAATTCCGAGCCCTTTCCAAGTGTTGGCTCAAGCTAGGCCCAAGCTAATACAGAGGTCATTGCTCCTGTGAACCTAAATGTGGGTACGGCAGCGGCGAGGATAAGAGACTTCACTAGGATGAATCCTCCGGAATTCCATGGTTCCAAGGTTGATGAGGATCCTCAAGAGTTCATTGATGAGGCGTATAAGATAGTGGGAATTAAGGGATTGTCTACGGTTGAGAAGGCGGAATTGGCCACTTATCAACTCAAGGGTGTTGCTGAAGTTTGGTTTGAACAATGGAAGAGTGAGAGGGCTATTAATGCAGGTCCTCTTGATTGGGAGAAATTTAAGGGAGCGTTCTTGATCATTTCTTCCCTCTTGAGATGAGAGAGGCGAAAGTGCTTGAGTTCATTAATCTTTGACAAGGAAATATGAGTGTAAATGAGTATGCTTTGAAGTTCACTTAATTGGCTAAGTATGCTCCAACTATGGTTGCCGACTCTAGGGCAAGGATGAGTAATTTTGTGTCGGGTGTTTGGTTGAAAAAGAGTATCGTACCGCTATATTGATTAAGGAGATGGATATATCCCGTTTGATGATACATGCCCAACAAATTGAGGAAAAGCTCAAGCAAATAGCAAAAAAGAGTGAAAAAGGAAAAGGACCGGTGATGGTTACTTCTCATTCTAGGTCCGGTGGATATGGACGTCCTCAATTCCGACAAAAGTTTTCCGATCAAGGTTCTTCTAATGCTCCGACCTCGAAGTTCAACAAAGATAGAGTGTCTAACCATAAATCTCAAGGAGGTGGTGGTAATGGATCTTCTATTCCTACTTGCACTAGGTGTGGCAAGAACCATGATGGAAAATGTTTGGCCGGCACAGATGGATGCTTTAATTGTGGAAAGAATGGTCACAAGATGAGAGATTTCTCATTGCTTGCTACTAAGGGAAGGGATGGTAGGCAACTTCAACCTAGTGGTTTCGGTTCGGGTGCTCCGAGGCAAAATAAATTTTATGCTCTTCAAACTCGACAGGATCGCAAGGGTTCTCTGGATGTTGTGACCGGTATGTTGAAAGTCTTTCATCTTGATGTTTATGCTTTACTAGATCTGGGTGCTACCTTATCGTTTGTTGCTCCTTATGTGGCCATGAGATTTGATATTGGTCCCGAAATCCTTTCTAATCTCTTTCATGTCTCTACTCCCGTTGGTGATTCTATTGTGGCTAAGAGAGCTTATAGAAATTGTCCTATTTTCGTTTCTCATAGAGTCACTCATGTTGATCTTTTAGAGCTTGATATGTTAGATTTTGATGTTATTCTTGGGATAGATTAGCTTCATGCATGTTATGCTTCTATAGATTGTAGGACCTGATTGGTCACTTTCAAGGTTCCGAATGAACCTATCATGTCATGGGAAGGGGGAAATTGTGTTCTTAAGGGTCAGTTTATATCTTGCCTAAAGACTAGGGAGATGATTTCTAAGGGTTGCATTTATCATCTTGTTCGGGTTAAGGATATAGATTCTGAAACCCCTACTCTTGAGTCAGTTCCCATTGCAAATGAGTTTCTAAAAGTATTTCCCGATGATCTTCCTGATATTCCTTCCGAAAGTGAAATAGACTTCGTATTGACCTTCTCCCAGATACGCAGCCTATATCTATTCCTCTTTATTGAATGGCCCCGACAGAACTTAAGGAGTTAAAGGATCAATTGAAATATTTGTTGGATAAAGGCTTTATTAGGCCGTGTATCTCACCATGGGGTGCTCCGGTATTGTTTGTTCGAAAGAAGGATGGTTCTCTCCGAATGTGCATCGACTATCGACAATTAAATAAAGTTACCATTAAGAATAAGTATCTTATTCCAAGGATAGATGATTTGTTTGATCAACTCCAAGGAGTGAGTTACTCTCCAAGATCATCCTTTGGTGAGGTTATCACCAATTGAAGGTGAAGGAGAATGACATTCTGAAGACGACTTTTTGAACTCGGTATGGTTATTATGAGTTTTTGGTGATGTCCTTTGGTTTGACTAATGCCCCATCGGCATTTATGGATTTGATGAATAGGGTCTTCAAGCAATATCTTGATGTGTTTGTGATTGTGTTTATCGATGATATTGAACATGTTGAATATTTGAGGATTGTGTTGCAAATTCTCAAGGATAGGGAATTGTATGCTAAGTTTAGAAAATGTGAGTTTTGGTTGAGGTCCGTTGCTTTCCTTGGCCATATTATCTCTGGTGAAGGTATTCAAGTTGATCCTAAGAAAACCGAGGTGGTTAAGAATTAGCCTAGACCTTTGTCCGCTTCAAATATACGGAGTTACTTGGGTTTGGCCGGTTACTATAGAAGGTTTGTGGAAGGATTTTCCTTTATTGCCTCGCCTTTGACAACATTGACTCAAAAGAAGGTAAAATTCCTATGGTCAGAAGCTTGTGAGAAGAGTTTCCAAGAGTTGAAGGAAAGGCTCACTTCAGCCCCTATTTTGACATTACTGGAAGGATCAGATGGTTTTGTGGTTTATTGCGATGCTTCACGAATTGGTCTTGGTTTTGTTTTGATGTAACATGGGAAAATCATTGCTTATGCTTCAAAACAATTGAAGATGCATGAAAAGAATCATCCGACTCATGATTTGGAGTTAGCGGCGGTGGTGTTTGCTCTAAAGATTTGGAGACATTACTTGTATGGTGTTCATGTCAACGTATTCACCAACCATAGGAGCTTGAAGTATGTGTTCACTCAAAAGGATTTGAATCTTCGCCAAAGGAGGTGACTTGAGTTGTTAAAGGATTACGACATGACTGTCCTATATCATCCCGGAAAAGCGAATGTGGTAGCGGATGCTCTTAGTCAGTTAGTCGATTATCAATGGGTAGTGTTTCTCACGTTAAGGATGGCAAGGAGTTAGTTCGTGATGTTCATAGATTGGCCCAATTGGATGTTCGCTTGGTTGATTCTAATGAAGGTGGTGTAGTTGTTTGATGTCAGGCCAAAAATATATATTTTTAATCATTATTTGCCGCACATTTAGTATTCTTATTTGTCCTTTTTGAGCATGGATTTTATGGATTGTGCTAAATAATGTATTTTATATGTAGAATTAAATTGGTGTGAAGATGAAGAAATGTGGAGCTAAAACGAATTAAAGATGGAAGATTATAAAAGGAAATCAAGCAGGCTGCTTAATGGATTAAATTTAGGGGAAAAGGTCTGAAATATATCTGAACTTTGACCGAAATTGCTGTAACAATACCATACTTTGGAAAGGACCTTTTACCCCCTGCACTATTTAATAGTGTATTTTAAAGGTATATATTTGCCCACGTGGACATCATAAATATTGCATCATTATAAATATTAACGTGTCCACGTGGGCACATAAATACCTTTAAAATACACTATTAAATAGTGCAGGGGTAAAAGGTCATCCATAAAGTTTGGTATCGTAACAGCAATTTCGGCCAAAGTTGGAGTATTTTTCAGACCCTTTTCCCTTAAATTTAATATAATAATATATTATATATAAAAGAGCAGATGAAGAATTTATAATTGAATTATGCCACAGTTGCCACGTGGTAGTGCTTGGAGAGGCAACAAGAATTGTTGAGACGACACTGTTCACGCGGAGAACCCAATTCCTTTAGGTTTTGGATTTTTCAATTTGTTTTGGACTCTATTATTTTATTTAGGGTTACCTGCATTTATAAATAGTCCATAAGAATAATTATTGGGAGATACTTTGTCCCAAAGTGAAGTATATTTTTTTGTAATGGGTATACTCGAGGGAAAGGATTTGGAATTCGACCTCCCCTTGTACGCTCTAAAAGGGGGTCATGGACGGTTCTTTTCTTCTTTTTCTTTTCTTAGACATTAGTAGTTAAAGACCCTTGTTTTGGGACTGTGGCTACGAATGATTGTTAAGTATTGAATTTTATGGATTGAAGTTGGTTATCTCATAAATTGTTCTTTTGTTCTTGATTTAGTATTTTGTGATTGGCCACCATTGAAATAAACTCATTGTCCAAATTGAACTCGGGAGAGGAATAAGAGGATCAAACGTGGGACAAAAGGAGCACGAATTTCTCTAGAAATTAGGGTTGATTTGTATCTAGGATAGGGATATACCTAGAGACCTTGCTTGGTTACTAAATAAGATGAAACATTAATGCTCCGCAATTGGTTCAGTCTATCCCTACACAACAATGTAGTTAGACTGCAAATTGTGGTAGGCGATTAGAGGTCGGGAGACCATGATCATACATTTAACCTTGTAAATCAGCGATTTGATAACTAATTAAAGTCCATAGAAAAAGATACAATGCATGAGTTCTAAGTAGGCTGCAGCCCTGGAATTTTCCCAATTATTAGTATACGTCTTTTATTTTTACATTCTAGTATGGTAAATTATTTTGGTACGCTTGGATAAATCATCAGGATTAGTATAATTTAGTAAATAGTTAATTGACAAGTCCTTTGGGTTCGATAATCCGGCTCTTTTAGAGTCACATTATTACTTGTGTCACTGCGTACACTTGCGTGTGCATTTGGGAGCAACAAATTTTTGACGCTACTGCCAGGGACTTAGAAATTAATTATTCTTCTAGGTTATACTTTTCTTTTTATTTATTCAAGTCTTTATTTTTATTTCTTATTATTTTTTTAACAAATATTTGTTTTATCCTTTGAATAATTTGATACTCTTATTGATATGAATGATTGAGATAAATGGTAGTTGGGCGATGAGTATCCATGTAAGTATTGTGATGGACCCAGCTTGGATATTGAGTGTCATATATGTCATATATGTGGTGGTCAAATGGTCATTGGAATGGTTGTCATAACTCTTATTCCCCTCCCCCGAACCCCTATTATGATTCTTTTGTTATTTATGATGTTGGCAGGGGTGATGAAGTGGATAATGCTGAACAAGAGGCACGCAATATGTTTTTTAAGCAATTTATGGACATGTTTGACAAAAATAATTTAGCACTCATGGAACTGGAACCAATACTCATGGAACAGCAAGCAAAACCATGGAACTGCAGGCAAATTCATGGAACTGCAAACTAAGGTTGATGCTGATCAATTGCAAGTTATAGACCTAGCTAATACTCAAATTAGAGGAAGAGATTAAATCCCAACACGAAGAAAGTTGTGAAGAAATAGAGATAGTGAGTCAATCTTGGCTACAAGAACAAACTCAACTTCTAAAGTTTCAAGAGTCTATATGTGATGGTGACAACCCAACTAATAGAAGGAAGAGTTGAGCTCACACAAGAAATTGATCAATTTGGCTCAGATATTCACGACTTAGAGGCTCACTTGAACAAAAAGGTTGAGGAGTCTGATGCTCCATCACCAATTAGCGTGGATGATGACCAACTAGTGGAGCAAAAAGAGGAATTCAAACCATTCAACTATAATGTATTCCTTAATGTCAATGTTCAGAAAGAGTAAAAAAGTGAGAATGTTGTAAATAATGTTGCTTTGGAGTTGAGGCATCTTGGGTCTCATTCTAAACATTTTTCTACATTATTCTTGGATGACAACATGAAATTCGAGTCATCTAAAATGATGGAGTGTATACATGAGGAACAAGGCCCCTACATCCTAAAGACTTCATTTTCAGTCGAGGAATATGTAAGGATTTATGTTCGGGAAATGGTAAGGTTGCATGGAGTACCTTTGTCCATTATCTCCGATCGAGGTACTCAGTTTACATTTTTGTTTTGGAAGTCATTTCAAAAAGGTCTAGGTACTCAAGTGAAACTTAGCACGGTTTTTCATCCTCAAACCAATGGACAAGCCGAACGTACCATTCGGACTTTGAAAAATATGTTGACAGCTTGTGTAATTGATTTCAAGGGTAATTGGGATGATCATTTGCCTTTGATTGAATTTGCTTATAATAATAGCTATCATTCTAGCACTGAGATGGCACCGTTTGAGGCTCTTCATGGTAGGAGGTGTAGGTCTCCTAATGGTTGGTTTGAAGTTGGTGAGGTCGCTTTGACAGGGCCTAAGTTGGTGCATGAGGCTATGGAAAAGGTTCGACTTATTCGCGGAAGGTTGAAAATGGCTCAAAGTTGACAAAAGACTTATGCCGATGTTAGGAGAAGAGAGTTTTGAGTTTGATGTTGATGATTGGGTCTACTTGAAAATTTCACCCATGAAGAGTGTAATGAGGTTTGGAAACATCTGCAGGAGACATGCAGACTTGATGGTATCCGCCTATCCGGACGTCAAATCTAATTTAGTAAAGTACTTGGCCCCATGTAACTCATCTAGTAACTCGTCCACAACTGGAATTGGGAACTTGTCCTTTACTGTTTTGGCATTCAGCTCACGATAATCAATACAAAGGCGCCAAGATCCATCTTTCTAAGATACCAATAACACAGGTGAAGAAAAAAGGGGACTTGTTTGGTTGTATCAATCCCTTGTTGTTAGAATAGAAATAAGTATATACATTCCCACTTAGAATAGTAATAGGAATAGGAATAAGAATAGGAATAGGAATCCTAGTGGGAAAAGTATTCCAATGTAGTGTCTATAAATAAGGTCTTAATGTAACAATTAAGATACACAATTCAATAATATTTTCCCCATATATTTCTCACATGATATCAGAGCAATGGTGAGAAACTTCAAATCACCGTATCAAATTCCGGCGATGACGGTTGGGACTGATTTGTGTCATCTTTCGTTCTGAAAGTGTTGTGCAAAAGACAACACCATCACGAGGCTCGGGAAGCTCAGGCGACCAAACCCCCGTTAGATCCACCGGAAAACAACCCCTCACGCGCTCTCACGCGCCGTTCGAAGGTGGAAGTTTTCCGGCAAGATCTGGGTCATGCGCCGACGTGTGAGGGCTGCTCCGGTCATTTGTTTTCGAGTTGTTTTCCCTGTTGGGGTCGTCCAGTTTTCCTAATCAAAACCCATTCAGTTTTCTTCTGATCCGATCACCGGAATTAGGGTCCCGATGACATTCAAGCAGTTTCTGGCAAGTTCCCGGCGAAATCAAAATTTTCAAACCACTGTAGGCAGTTTCCGACAGCTTCCAGCGAGTTTCTTACTATTTTCAAGTCAAAATTCAAAAAAATGTCTTTCGAGTGTGATGTTTTTGGCTCCAAAAATATGGGGATTGCAAGTTCAAGCCTTATAATCACTTCAGAACCATTAATGGGAAGTTCAAACTATTTAGTTTGGGCTTCTTTAGTTGAGTTGTGGTGCAAGGGTCAAGGTGTTCAAGACCACTTAACAAGCAATACTTGCTTGGTAGATGAAAGGATAGTCTAATGACGAAGGTGCAAAAGCCAAAGCACAATGGGAGAAAGTGGATGCCCAATTATGTAGTCTCCCATGGCGCTCTATTGATTCTAAGTTGATGCCCTTGTTTCCCCCATTCCAGACATGTTATTTAGTTTGGGAAAAGGCATGTGCTTTATACACTAATGACATATCTCGATTCTATGATGTGATATCTCGGATGACCAACTTACAGAAACAAGAATCCGATATGTCTACTTACTTGGGACAAGTACAGGCAGTCATGGAGGAATTGAAACGTTGATGCCTATCACTACAAACGTGGAAAAGCAACAAGAGCAAAGGCAGACATTGTTTCTAGTTCTTACACTTGCTGGACTTCCTACTTACCATAACTCTGTGCGTGACCAGATTCTAGCCAGTCCTACGGTTCCCTCAATTGATGAATTATTCTTTCGTCTACTTCGTCTTGCTACACCTCCAAGTCACAAAGGAGTTTCATCACCCACTGTTGACTCCTCTATTCTCGCATCTCAAACCATAGAAAAGCGTACATATCAATCTATAGAGAATCAGCGAGGGGGAGGGCGTTTTAGGAAACCTCGATCCAAGTGTAGTCATTGTCATAAACTTAGACACACTCGTGACATATGTTATATTTTGCATGGTCCACCACCAGTTATGATCCGATCGTTCTAAAGGAATATAATGAGCTCCTTCGAAATCGCGCAAGTAAACAGACATCTCCACCAGTAGCATATGGTGCTCAACCTAATCAACCATCCAATAATGCTCATATTGCTCAGACAGAATATGATGAGTTCCTTCGGTATCGTGCAAATAAGCAAACGTCTCCACAAGTAGTTTCGGTTGCACAACATGATATTTCTGTTGGGGGTAATTTTTTTGCTTGTGTGTCACAATCTAGTACTCTTGGATCATGGGACATGGACTCAGGGGCTTCTAATCATATCTCTGGTAATAAATCACTTTTGTCCGATATTGTTTATTCACAATCTTTTCCAGCTATTATTTTAGCCAATGGGATCCAAGCAAAACCAAAAGGGGTTGGAAAAGACAAACCCCTATCTTCTATCACACTACACTTTGTTCTTTATGTATGTGGTTCTCCTTTTAATCTAGCATCCGTTAGACGTTTGACGAATGCCCTACATTGTAGCATAACTTTTTTTGATGATTTTTTTCTCATGCAGGACCACAGTACGGGACAGATGATTGGAACAGGACATGAATCACAAGGTCTTTACTATCTTACCTCTTCAAATTCCTTAACAACATGCCCCGTTATAGATTCCCCAGATCTAATTCACAAACGTTTGGGACATCCGAGTCTATCCAAACTGCAAAAGATGGGGCCTAACTTGTCTAGTTTATTCAAATTAGATTGTGAGTCGTGTCAACTTGGGAAACACACTCGTGCTACATTTTCACATAGTACTGAGGGTCGTTCAGAGTCTCTTTTTTCATTAGTTCATTATGATATTTGGGGTCCTAGTAGAGCCAGTTCCACATTAGGATTTCATTTTTTTTTTAGTTTCATTGATGATTATTCAAAATGTACTTGGGTTTTCTTAATGAAAGATCATTCTGAGTTATTTTCTATTTTCAAAAGTTTCTTTGTTGAAATACAAAATCAGTTTGGTGTTTCTATTCGTCCTTTTCGTAATGATAATGCCTTAGAATACTTATCCTCCCAATTTCAGGAGTTTATGACTCACCAAGGCATTATTCACCAGACTACTTGTCCATACACCCCTCAACAAAACGGTGTAGCAGAAAGGAAAAATAGGCATCTTATTGAGACTGCTCGTATTGTTCTCCTTAAATCCCATGTTGCGCTGCGTTTTTGGGGAGATGCAGTTCTTACATCTTGTTATTTAATAAATAGAATGCCCTCATCTTCGAATTAGAATCAGGTTCCACATTCCATACTGTTTCCTCAGTCACATCTCTATTCTATCCCCCCTCGTGTCTTTGGGAGCACATGTTTTGTTCATAACTTAGCCCCAAGGAAAGATAAATTAGCCCCTCGTACCCTCAAATGTATCTTTCTTGGTTACTCTCGAGTTCAAAAAGGGTATCGTTGTTATTCACATGATCTTCATCAATACCTTATGTCCGCTGATATTACATTCTTTGAGTCTCAGCCTTACTATACATCTACTGATCATCCCAATGTATCTATGGCCTTACCCATACCTCGGGTTTTACCTGTACCAACTTTTAAGGAATCTACGGTTTCTTCTACATCTCCAGTGCCACCACTCCTAACTTATCATCGTCGTCCGCGTCCAGCCCTAGTCCTAGATAATTCATGTCATGCGGCGGACCCTGCTCCTACTACGGACTTGCCTCCTCCTAGCCAACCGCTTGCACTTCAAAAAGGTATACGATCCACTCGAAATACTAACCCACGTTATACCTTCTTGAGTTATCATCGTCTATCATCACCCCATTATGCCTTTGTATCGTCTTTGTCCTTTATTTCCATTCCTAAGACTACAGGTGAAGCACTTTCTCATTCTGGATGAGATACCTTCTTAAGGCTCGCCTTGTTGCCAAAGGGTATACTCAAATATTTGGGCTTAGATAATAGTGACATTTTCGCTGATGTGGCTAAAATAGCATCTGTCTGGCCTCTCCATCAGTTGGACATTAAGTATGTTTTTCTGCATGGTGACCTTGAGAAAGAAGTTTATATGGAGCAACCACCTGGTTTTGTTGCTCAGGGGGAGTCTAGTAGCCTTGTATGTCAATTGTGTAGGTCACTCTATTGTCTGAAACAGTCTCCTCGAGCTTGGTTTGGGAAGTTCAGCACAGTAATTCAGCAGTTTGGCATGACTTGTAGTGGAGCTGATCACTCTGTGTTTTATCGGCATTCTGCACCAAATCGGTGTATCTATTTGGTTGTTTACGTTGATGATATCGTTAGCACTGGTAATGACCAAGATGGTATCACAAATTTGAAGCAACATCTCATTAAGCACTTCCAGACTAAAGACCTTGGCAGATTGAAGTATTTTCTAGGTATTGAGGTTGCTCTGTCTAGATCAGGTATTGTTATTTCTCAACGCAAGTATGCCTTAGACATTTTTGAGGAGACAGGAATGATGGGATGTAGACCTATTGGCAGTCCTATGGATCCGAATGTTAAACTCCTTCCAGGACAGGGGGAGCCACTTAATAATCCTGAAAGGTATAGACGGCTCGTTGGAAAGTTGAATTATCTCACAGTGAATAGATCTAGACCTGACATCTCTTTTCCTTTCTTGTGAGTGTTGTAAGTTAGTTTATGACTTCCCCTTGTGATTCATTGGGAAGCAGTTGTTCGTATTCTACGATATATAAAGTCAACTCCCGGTAAAGGACTACTCTTTGAGGATCAAGGCCATGAGCATATCACTGGATATACAGATGCTGATTGGGCAGGATCACCCTCTGATAGATGTTCGACATCCGGATATTGTGTTTTAGTAGGAGGTAATTTGGTGTCGTGGAAGAGCAAGAAACAGAGTGTGGTTGCCAGATCTAGTGCAGAATCAGAATAACGAGCAATGGCGGCAGCAACTTGCGAGCTAGTTTGGATAAAACAGTTGTTGGGAGAACTAAAATTTGGCGAAATTGATCAGATGGAACTTGTGTGTGATAATCAAGCAGCTCTTCATATCGCATCAAATTTAGTGTTTCATGAAAGGACTAAGCACATTGAGATTGACTATCACTTTGTCAGAGAAAAGATACTCTCAGGAGATATTGTTACGAAATTTGTTAAGTCAAATGATCAGCTTGCAGATATCTTCACCAAGTCCCTCACAGATCCTCGAATTAATTACATCTGTAACAAGCTAGATACATATGATTTGTATGCACCAGCTTGAGGGGGAGTGCCAGAATAAAAATAAGTATATACATTCCTACTTAGAATAGGAATAGGAATAGGAATAGGAATCCTAGTTGGAAAAAGATTCCAATGTAGTGTCTATAAATAGGGTCTCAATGTAACAATTTAGATACACAATTCAATAATATTTTTTCCATATATTTCTCACAGTTGCAACATCTGATTACATTGCTTCTCAATCTCATCCTTTTGTCGATGAGGGGATCGATAAGGACGGACAACTATAGGGCCTGTTCCGGGCAGCAAACTGATGTGGTGGTCACATTGTCTCAATGGTGGTAAACTCATAGGTTCCTAGAACAGATCATCGAACTCGGACAAAAGGTATTCCAGTCGCTGCTCATTAGTAGTTGCCAGATGCAAAGCCTTCCCACAATACTGTTGTTGTCCCTGAAACAACATTGATTTCCCTTCCACCAAAAAACTAGTAAGTGCTGCAAAATCCCAAAGTATAGGACCCAAGGACTATAACCACTTAACTCCCAAAACAATATCAAATCCACCCAAGGGAATAATGTAAAGGTCTACAATAAAGCTATGTTCACCAATAGAAATTGTTACCCTTGTGCAGACCCCCAAGCATGGAACCTTCTCGCCATTAGCAATGGAGATTCTGTTGTTGTGCTAGGAAAAAATATCAAGGAGTAATCAACTAGCAACTATAGAACTTTTCAAATTGTGGGTACTTCCAGAATCAATAAGACAAAGCATGTGCTGTCCAGTAATGAGAGCAGGGAATTGCATAGTTTGTGCATGCCTTTGACCGGTAATTGCATGTAAAGAAATTTCCAGGCAGTCATCTAGCATTTCTGGAATTGCATCGTCAACTGAATCATCCGATTCCAGCCAGAAAAGTCGTTTGCACTGGTGAGTGGACGAATACAGTTCGTCACAGTCACAGGATGATGAACAGGAAAATCAAAATCAATAGCCTTTGATTTTCCCTTGCCTTTGTTTGAATTCCTAGATCGACCTATTTTTGTATATGAATTCAGCTCGTCAAGGGAAGCTGAAACCTTAGAGTTCAATGGAAGAACTCTTATCTCTTGTTTTTGTTGAAAATCTGCGTACTTCTTATTCCTCAAATCCTCCTTTAAATAGGAATCTTGTTCCAGCAATAGGAAGCCTTACGAAACTAGGAAACATAAATCCTATTCTAGACTAATAACAAAACTACTAATAACACAATCAAACTCTTCCTATTCTAGAATAATAAGAAAACTACTAACAATATGATTAAATTCTTAATTTATTCGGTTTTTGCTTTCTGTCGCACATATGTCTTCCCCACAAATGCGTCCACAACAAGAAACTTTCATTTGCAAAACAATTGCTATCAGAAATTCCTTCATTTATATGCAATTTTCAATTTTCAGAGCAGAGGAAGTCATTAAAATTCAGAAGCATCTTTTGTTTCATATTTCAAAAGAAATAAACTATCATAGATGATTTTAGTAGAGTTATAGTATTCAAAGCATCAGATATACAATCATCCTTCGAGAAAAAAACGGCTATGGCTTACCAGGCCATGCAGATATTCCAATATGTTCCAAAACTGGTTGTGTGGGAACTGTACCATCCACCTCTAGCACTATCTCTTCCTCTGCAAGTGAAAGGTTGGACACCAATTGAGGTCCACTGAAATTCTGGACCGCCTTTATCACCCTGCAGTACGAAAAGGAATGAGAAAATAACTTATTAGTAATCATTCATCAAGCCCCAGATTTACTCTGGATATACCAAGACTTCATATCAAAAGCAAGTTTACAAGTGCATCCAAACAATGTATGTAAAGTTCCTCAAAAACATAATTATCATGACGGTTCTGCTAACACAGGAGGGTGGGAGAGACAGCACCCAACGGGAGACAAATCTCTGATTTTTTCCTCCTGACAAAAAACTTAAATCATATATTTTATAATATAAATTATAAGGCCAGAATCACAAAAAAATTGTCTAATGCTTTTGTTAATATAATTAATTTCATAAATAGGATAGCTATTCGATAAGCATACGAATTCCTCTCTAGTATATGCTAACCATACCTTAACCGATAAAACTATAACATTTGGACCAAATTCAGAATAGAAAATTAGAAAATAGTTTGCTAGAGTGAGAGACTCTCCCCCTTCTCTCTAACTTTTGTCGCCGGAACAGGTCATTTTAGATCATAGAATGCAAATTTGAGATAGATTGCTGATACAAGTGGGTCAAAGGAAGATGAACTATGTTAGTCGAACTCTGATTAACTCCTCAATGTTTATCTGCCTTATCAAGTCCTACAGCAAACTTCAAAAAGGTACAGGCAAACTTTGCAGGAGAAGGAGAAGTGGGACAAGTGCAGGAATATTGTCTTCCAAAAAGCCAACGTTCGGGGGATGTGTGAATTGTTGCAATAATGGAGCTAGGAGAAGCATGACAATGATCCCAAATATCATCAAGATTGAAAAACAACATACTTAAGAAAATGCAAAATGGCATACCCGAGATTTCTAGCTATGCGGTATCACTATGTATGAACTTTTCATATTAAACAATATCTTTAAGCAGCTTTCCAAGTTAGATCAAACTAATGCTTTACCATCCTTCGAGCATCAGGAGAAATTCAATCAACCAGTCAAACCTCGTTATAACAGCCCTTCGTTATAACAAAATTTCACTATAAGGGCCTGATTTTCTTCAGAACCAATTTTTCATGTTATATTTTACTTCTCTATAACAGCATTATACTTATAATAGCAGTGGCATTCGTATTAGCAGTACACTCTTTCTAAAATTACCCCTCTATAACAGTCATTCAAATATTGTGTAATATTACTTTGTAAAAAATATATTATGTATAAGAATAAATATTAAAATATTTATCGTAATCATCATTAATGTATAATGTCATGCACATAGTAAATTTCAAGTACAAATATCCAAAAGGGAAAAAAATTGTACTCAAATGGTGCCCAGCAGTTATGGTCATTACTTCAGGAGAAAAAACTATTGGTCTTTGCCTTTTTTACATTCATACTCTTTCTATATTTTTGGTTAACAAATACATTTCTTCTTCTTGGCACAAAATCATTAAAAAAAATTAGGGTAATTTTGTTTATAACAGATAAATGAGATCAAAACGTCAAATGTCAGTATAATATATAACGTCACCTCACTATAGCAGCCATAAAATTTTCATACAAACCCTGCCTCTATAAGGAGGTTTGACTGTAATCTCAAAAGATCTGTAACCAGCTTGATTTCAATCTTTTGTGAGAAAGTAAAGTACCCAAAGAACAAAAAGGTAAAGTGGAGTCCAGCAATTAATGCTCAAGTAATGAAGCATACTTTTCAAGACTCCGAAGGTACTTGTCGTATATAAGAAAATGGAGCCGGTGACCTGATGAACTTGCTAGGACATCGAAAAGATTGTGAACTGTTATAATGTCTGCAACAATAGCACAAGCAGGAGCAATTCGTGAAAATGACTCTTCACCAACTGTCTTTTTATCATCAACCTGATAAGAGACGAGAAATAAATGGATAAATAAAAGCCAATTGAAAATTTTCAGGACAAAATCATATGATACCCCTTCTGAGAAAGTTTTTTTGCAATTCAATGCAACCACAAGAAACAACATATTTTTCTTTCTTCAGTTATAAACGGCTTTTCATTTCTATGACCTTCAACGAGGATAGAACCTTCTATAGTGGAGGTATAAACTTTCTGTCACAGATAAAAAAGTAGTAATCTAAAAAATTTTACTCCAAAAATAGATACTCCCTCTGTTCCATTATATGTGATGCACTTTCACTACGTGGAGTTTAGAAACATGGCAAGATTTTTAAGACTTTGTGGTCTAAAACAAGTCATAGATATAGATATTTGTGTGGCTGAAAATCATCTCATTAAGGTAAATGGGAAGTTTAGTGTAAAAATTGTTTATGAATATAGAAAAGTATCATCCTCTTTGGGGCAGACTGAGAAGGAAAATGCATCACATAAATTGAGACATAGGGAGTACTAAATAAAGGAAAATGTTAAATCAATTACCACCTGAACAGCCATGTCTGTGGAATCCGAATAAAACAATGACCAGCTATCTTCATCCTCCACTTCCCTCTTATCAGAAGCAGCAGTTTCCTGTGAAGACATCTCCATGACGGTATTGTTAGACAGTTAAGACTTTCAAATGGACAGCCAAATCTATGGCATAGCAAGCGGAATTTAGAAACGAAAGCAATCTTGAAATAGAGTATATCGCATGTAGTTTAGTACTTGATTTCCAACACCAGGGACCTCCCATGCTAGCATCATGTCGAACATCAACCGACGGAATTCCTTATCGCTCAGATAATCAGGACGGATGGTTACAACTTGAAGAGCTTGGAAGGAGCAAAATTCCAGAAAGTTCCTTGCATACACTAAGGGTTGTTTAACATCATCAACAAGATCTGAATCAAATTGATGTTGCAACTCTTCAATCTCTACCTGCAAAATCCTGCAGTTGAGGCACGATAGACAATCAGTAATAAGATATCTCATAAACCAATATCCTAGCTTACAGGATATATAAGAATTCTAGTGGCATCATGGCAAGATTTTCATCAGGTCACCTCTTGTTTGATTTCTATAGAAAAAAGGTACAAAAGAAAAAATATATCATCGAAGTCTACTCAGAAAAGGCTTAGGATGCAATTAGAATGTTGTTTAGTTTGTCTATGGATTATTGTTAGAGTCCCGCATTGGTTGGGAAATGGACTGGTGGTTTGCTTAGATGTACTTAGATAATCCTCCCCTCCTAAACAAGCTTTTGGGATTATGTTAGGCCCTAGTGTAATATTTTTATATGGTATTAGAGCCAAGTTCTTCCCTATTAGGGGCCCCATGTTATATTGTCCACGCTCCAGTATGCTTGGACGTGAAGGGGGTCGTTAGAGTGGGTTAGAGTCCCACATTGGTTGAGGAATGAATTGGTGGTCTGCTTATGTGGACCTGCGGAATCCTAGCCTCGTGAGCTAGCTTTTGGGGTTCAGCTAGGCTCAAGTGTCATATCTTTACAATCATGAACAGAAGAACATGCAGTAAGCAGAAATCTATAATCTTTTGAAAATTCATAAGGAACACTTTATATTTAGAAATTGGTAGAGTTAATTTATTGTTTAAGAAGTTGGAGGTTGTAGTAGCCAAGCTGATTGGGCAGATTTTTTTCCATTTACAGCCAAGGCAGATGAAGGTTTCCTGTAAAATCTTGTCACAAAGTTGCTGACAAATCTGAATACAGCATCAAATTTTGTGTTCCTACATAAGATAATCAACAAAGAATGAGCATTCAGTTTATGCATAGGTGCTTTTATGTAAATCTCCAATAGAATCTGTGAACCATCTTCTTCTACATTGGCACCTGACCTGGCCTCTTTGGTGTATGTCTCAGAACTTGTTTAGGGGGTGCAGTAATATAGGCAGGAAGATTAAAAGAAGCATTATGCAGCCGGTGGGTCAGGGGATAAAGAAGATGCAGAGTCCAGTTTGGAGAACAATTCCCCTTCACGTTGATTTTAACTTTTATGAAATTATCCTTTGCATTATATGGACAGTGTTGATAGATAGCAACAATAGATTTTTGATGGAATAGACTATCATATATTTTGTATAGAGATGTCTTCAAAATCTCTACAGTTGTTGCTTGATTCCTGTTAACATGTTAGATGATATTTTGAATATGATAGACTCCTTGCAGTGGTGAAAGGACTTCGTCTAGACTCTTAAGGTCTGTTTGGAAAGCTACCCTGGTAATTAGTTTTGGTGTAATTGGGTGTAATTACACTGTCTGGCCTGTTTGGTTGGCCATGTAATTACTTGATCAGCAGGTAATCGAGTATAATTGGCAGTGGGTAATTACACTCTCCAATTCTCAAGGAAGGGCTCTGAATTGCTAGTAATTACATTGTGTAATTACAAGCTGATTACTTTTTAATTTCTTCTTCTTTTTTTAATTTATATTTAATTTCTATTATTTTAAATTCTTTTTTATTTTTATTATACTAAAAATATTTTTATTTTTATTTTTATTATTTATATTTCATTTCCTTCTCATTCTCAACCTTTACTTCTTGTGATTCCATGAGATTTTTCGTATTATCTATTTTATTTATTTATTCCATATTTATTTATTTTCATTAGCAGGATTTTGTTAATATTCTAATTTTTAAATTGAAGGAAAACTAATTGTTAAATAAGGTTATAGATTTACGTTTTTCTTTTCTTTTAAATCCCATTTATGTATGTTATGTTGAAATTTGACATAAGAGTAGTACATTAAATTTCTTTTCGGATTTAGCTCTTATTTTATATTTTCAATTTCATTTTTGTTTTAGTAGTATTAACATGATATTTCATACCGCAAGTCATTAATTTTTTAGTTAAACTTGATATATTATCTTTTTTTCAAATATTTTCATAATTTATAACGTTATATTTATAGTATAAATCTTTTTGTAAACTAGAAAACACATAAAAAAAACCTAAACTTGGCAAGACAACTTACTTTAGCACTTTAACTTTACGCGTAATTCTTTACCCCCCTAATCTCATATCAAGTGAATTTAAATGCACCCAAATCGCTGATGTGGCAAATTAAAAAAATAAAAGCGCGTATTGGCAAAAAATTAAAGAGAAAAAATATAAGTGGGTCCCCTTTTTTTTCTTTTCAGCCAATTATTTTTCATTCTTCATCTTCCTCACACCCCACCGCCCAACCCTTAGATACTAGCAACCCTACCCTTTCTTGTTCCCCACCACCCCCTACCGCCTTCAGCCACCATTGCACCACCTCATTCTACTTATTCGAAACATCCCCCCCCCCACACCCCACCACCCAACCCTTAGCTACTAGCAACCCTACCCTTTCTTCTTCCCCACACCCCACCACCCCCTACCGCCTTTAGCCACCATTGCACCACCTCATTCTTCTTATTCGAAACATCCCCCCCCCCCCCCTTTGTTCTTCTTCGAAACTCCCCACCCCATTTCTTGTTCTTCGAAACCTACACCCCACCCTCTTTCTCCTGCTTCAAATCTCCCTGCCTTCAATCACCATCTTTCTCACCTTTTTCTCCTTCGTCGTCGAACCCCCCACCATTTTTTTCTTTACTTCTGATATTTCACTCATATCAATTTCGATTTCAAGAAGAGGGTCTTCTTTTTTTCAAGATCTGAATCAAAATTGATGTCACTAATTTTTAAAATTGAAAAGAGAAGATTGTTGCTTCAAAATCACTATTTATGGCAGTGTTTGTATTAATGGTGATGAACTTAAAAAAAAAATTAATGTTAGATTAATCCTCATTTTTTCCTAATTTTTTTCCTTTATAAAATTGTTAATAAATAAAAAGAAATAAAAGAAGAACTAAAAGATCAAAATTTAAATAATTTTCAAGGTGGCATTGACGTGGCACTGATGTGTCGATGACATGGCGCGTGTGAGATGCACTTGCCACTGTGAGATTGGTATTATAATCTTAAGGTGATATTAAATTCATTTCAAATGAGATTACGGGGGTAAATAATTATATGTAAAGTTAAAGTGCTAAAGTAAGTTGTCATGCCAAGTTCGGGGGAATTTTATGTGTTTTCTCTTTGTAAACATGTATTTTATCATGTTTATAGAAATCTTGTACTTTTATTATTAATTTAATAAATATATACTATTTGAAAAATAAATCAATTATTTTTTTATAATATTAGTTAAGAACATATATTGTTGATTAATATATTCCTAAAAGATAATATATATCTTAAATATTAATTCAATATCATTTATAAGGTCTCGTATTTGTCTAATATAAATTTTTAATTTTAGATAATTAGTTTTTTATTTTTAAGATTCAATATAACCTTATGATTACACCTGTGCAACCAAACAGGACACTTGTAATTACACTGTGACAAACAAACAGGTCAAAGTAATTATTAGGTTGTGTAATTACTACGCTGGTAATTATTACTCTAGTAATTACACCAATTCCAATCACCTGGTGGCTTTCCAAACAGACCCTTAATTTAATTTTGAAAGCACTACCTTAGTGTTTGTATACAGGTATAGTAATAAAATTACATACCAATATAATAATTACCAAAACACAAACCAGAAGAGTACACACACAGCTTGATCGAATTATGTTGTGGCTTTGAATCGAACGGTTTAGTAGATACTAACCTTGCGAAACAAATGCTTTAGTGGAAAAGTTATTGTCCTAACTGATTAAAAAGAAAAAAAAACGTTATTTCCTATCCATCTCTGGCTTTACTAAAACTTATAGTAAATGGTAGCCACAGATATAAGAGTACTGCAGAAAACATGCACCAAGCATGCTCTCTCCCAGCAGAAGGTAGAAAACAAAGAGGATCTGGAGACTTTTACATTAGAAGGACCAGCTATACCTTCATAGTGATTGAACAAATCTGCTGAAGTTAGTAGACATGAATTTTATGTCTTTTAACCAACACCTTTTAAGAAAAGAAGGCACTACAACAGCTTAAATTGACAATTCTTCGAGTGCTCAATTCTTTTACATTAATATCTAAGCTCCAAGGAAAGGACGACGACAGATTTCTCGTTTTGCTAGTAGGTAAGATACTATTTGGTATCTCGCTCACACTGCTAGGCTGCTATACAAAATTACATCCCAGTTTAGAGTTGAATGCAGATCTTTAAGATCTACAGGCACCAAACTTCTTAGCAAAATTAATTTGTATATTCACAAGAAGATAAAATGGTATATGTATATTTATGATAAGATAAAATGGTTAAGGTCTAGAAGATTACTAATTTAAATTCTAAGATTTATTAAAAAGAACTTCCTATGAAAGAAGACAGCATATTACCATACAAATTTTCAAGATAAAAGTAATAGATAAAATGTGGATACAAAACATTTATCTCAGCTATCCAGTACAGTTGACACTATTCAAGGGACATGAGGACCCTAGAAAGTGACATAGAGAACATGAAACCAAGAACAATCACCAACTCTAATCAATCATCAAGAAAGAAGATTTAAGAGGCAGATGCTCTCTAGCATCCTATAGGCTAAGGATGATTTTAAATTTCAATAACAATGAGATCATGTTACAGACAAACATCATTAATGAGTAATGTCCTTATATACTAATATGTTTGATCATTTAAACCACAAAGCACAGCTAGCTGACCAAAAACCAGAGATTTTTCATACATCATTCAGATATTAGGAATGAGAAAAAAAAGGCCACCTCATTTTAAGCTACTTGAGATTGGTGACCACTATATGAACTCTCACAGTCCATTTCTTGTTGTATCGATTTTATTTTTTTTGAGAATTGGTTACATCATTTCTTGTTGTATCTATTTCATACCTATATTCAGTTACATGATGTTCTTTAACACTAGCAATTCTACATAATTTCTATGGACATCCCCAGACTTATTAAAGAAAAATCCTAACAAATATTGAACCTAATCTTATTAAGACTTAATCCACATAGTGGGTGTTGCATGTGTAGATCCTTTACATACATTGTATTTTAGTTTTTGCTAAGTCCGCATGTACTGTGAGAGATTTTAGGTCTTTTTGACACAACTTCCTTTCATATGATTTAGATCTACCTGTCTCCTATTAACATCTTCAATAAACATAAGACATGATGAAATTATCTCAATTGTCTTCTATCACTTCATCCTCTATGTGTGCTACTTGCACCTTCTATTGGATGTGATATGTTCTGATATTATTTAACCTTGTATAACCACAGATCTATCATCCATCTTAACATTTGCGTTCCTTTGGAACTCACCTTGTAGATATGTTGGGCCTTAAAATCTCAATAATCACTCTCTTATAACATGGTTAGCCTAACAACCATTCTATATTCTTTCCATTCACTTGGTAGGTACCATTGTATCATACAATATTCCCATAGCACTCATCTAGTTCAATCATCATATTTTAATTCTTTGTGTTACATCTTCATCTTTCATTCATTCTCTAGAAACATTGAGCTTAGATATCTAACATGCTTGCATATAGGCATTGTAATCCCGTGCCAGCTATCCTCAAGTAAATTTAAATGACATGTTTTCAAGTTTCATTGAAATGAACCCAAGACAAGGCTGAAATTAAATGTGTTTGGGTTTGCATGTCTAATCGTCAATTCCAAATTTTCCTTGGTATATCGAATAATGTGCAAATGATTAGGGTCAAATCCCTCCCTCAAATTGCAAGAGTCTCTATAAGTAAACAGAGGACAATATGCAAGAAAATATTTCCGGCATGTAAGCTTTGTTTCAATCAACAAAATGTAGAATTTATTCTTCATAGGTTTGATTGATGCACAAGATAGTAGGGGTAATTTTTTTTCTAACACCTTATAGGCAGTCTACAACTCTTGCAAACTTCAGCCTTAACCCTTTCATGTTTTTGACTAAGCCTGGAAGACTTAACTTATTTTAAAGCAGGGTTTCAAAGTAACAAACACACAACAACATACGGGAACACTTCCCAACCTTTATTAATATAGAATCAATCAAAGGAAAGGCTTCACGAATTTGTTCTAAGGCCAGAACATTCCTCCTGTGCCTTGGAACGAATTTCCACCTTATAAAATTTCTGCATAAGGCAGTTAGGGCAGTTACAAAAGTCGGTTACATCTGCCATGTGTCTAACACTTGTCCTAACAAGATTTAAACTAAGTCTAACAGCTATATTCTGACAGATAGAATATAATTCGAATTTAAATACATCAAGACCATGTGCCTAGCACATGTCTATTCTATGTCTTAGCCGAATTTACATCAATTCCAACACTATAGAATATTTCAGCCTGTTTCTGACACTTAGTTTTATTTCAGCAAATCTGTCAAGTTGTGCCAACACTTGTAAATGCCTTTGTCTTGTCATCGTCAAGTCCCACAGCCTTGCCTTGTCAAGCCAACACACTGCCTTGCCTTGCCGACGACACTGCCCACACGCATGCCCTGAGGTGTCATACGCCTGTCTTTGCCTTGTACGTCCAAGCTGCCTTGCCAACACCCAAGCACCTTGAACACTTTGCTGCCCACTAACACTTAGCCGCACAGCTGCACTGTTTTGCCCACATACATGCCAAGACCAATGCCCAAATCCTTGCCATGCCCGCACGACGTTTGCTTAGTTAGACTACGGGTCTAACATAACTTCATTTCAGGTATGCAAGGCTGGGCTCAAAATGAACTTCGGAGGCAGAATGTTAAAGATCTGCCAGGGGCAATTGCTACTGTTGATTCGTTGGTAGATTTTCGATTGACTTGCCTACTGCAGATGTTCCTTCTACTTCGAAACCTAAGAAAAAGGGTGAGAAGAAAGAGGACTGGAAAAGGGAGAATCGCAGGGACAATGCTAATGACAAGGAGAAGGCACCAATGAAAGAAGGAAACAAAGACAGACCAAAGAACAAGGATGGTAATTCGAAGGGCTGTTGGACTTGTGGTGGTCCTCATTTGTCTAAGGGTTGTCCAAACCGAGAAAGAGTAAATGCTTTGCTTGCTGGAAAGTTGAATCAAGGTGAGGAGGAAGAAGTCGTGGCTGCCATGGCGAATCCGTTGGGTTTGTCTTTCAATCAGATTACGTTGGTTAATAATGTTGAAGGGGCGTCCAATGCTTCGAATCCGCATGCTTCACTGATTCACATAGAAATGAAAGTTAAGGAACAACGTGTGATGGCTATGGCTGATACAGGGGCTACTCATACGTTTGTGGATGTTAAGATTGCTGCGAAATTGGGGCTTAAGTTGACTAAAAGTCCTTCCTACGTCAAGACAGTCAATTCTAAGGCACAAGCCATTATGGGCATGGCTTATGGTGTGCCTATGTCGACTGGAAATTGGGTGGGAAAACATAATTTGATGGTGATGCCTCTAGGTGAATTTGAAATCATACTTGGGATCGATTTTCTAAGAAAATTCCAGTTTGTTCCGTTTCCTCACTTAGATGGGGTAATGATCATGAATGAGGGCAATGCTGGATTTGTTAAAGGTGTTTATCCATTCAGGAAGGTTAGTAAAGTTTCAAAGAAGAAAGACAAAGGGAATGTTGTTGTCTGCTATGTCGATTGACAAAGGTTTGAGGAAGGGTGATGAAACTATCCTTGCTGCCTTAGTCGAATTGAAACCTGATGTCACAGTAGAAGTGCCTGATTGTGTGGCTGAAGTGTTGAAACAATATACTGATGTGATGCCGCCTGAATTACCAAAGAAGTTGCCGCCAAGGAGGGATATAGATCATAAAATTAAGTTGCTGCCAGGTACGGTTGCTCCTGCACAGGCTCCTTATCATATGGCTCCGAAAGAGTTGGCTGAATTGCGTAAACAATAAAATGATCTGTTGGATGCTGGACTGATTCAACCATCTAAGGCTCCCTATTGTGCACCTGTTTTATTTCAAAAGAAGCAGGATGGGACGATGAGAATGTGTGTGGACTACAGGGCGCTGAACAAAGCAACTGTGAAGAACAAGTATCCGGTTACATTGGTGCAGGATCTGATGGACAGGTTGAGCAAGGCATGCTGGTTCACTAAGTTAGATCTTAGGGCAGGCTACTGGCAGGTTAGAATAGCTGAAGGCGATGAGCCTAAGACTACATGTGTAACTAGATATGGTTCATATAAATTCCTTGTAATGTCGTTTGGGCTAACCAATGCTCCGGCTATGTTTTGCAACTTAATGAACAACGTATTGTTTGACTATCTTGATGATTTCGTGGTTGTTTATCTTGATGATATTGTCATATATAGTCGAACATTGGATGAACATGTTAATCACTTGAGTATGGTTTTGTCTCAGTTGAGGGAATATACTAAAATGGAAAACTGTGAATTTGCTCGAAAAGAGATTAAGTCTTTGGGGCATCTTGTTAGTAAGAACCAAGTTCGAATGGATCCTAAGAAAGTGCAGGCCATTGTTGATTGGCAAGCACCACGCAGCGTGAAGGATTTGAGATCGTTTCTTGGGTTGGCTAACTATTATAGGAAATTTATTGCTGGTTATTTGAATTGACTGATTTGTTGAAGAAAGATGTTAAGTGGGTGTGGTCAGTAAGGTGTGAAGAAGCTTTTCAGAATTTGAAGGAAGCTATTGCATCTGAACCAATACTTAAGTTGTCTGATTTTGAGTTGCCATTTGAGGTGCATACTGATAAAGTTGTTGGGGCGTGTTAGTACAAGAAGGTCATCATGTGGCCTTTGAAAGTCGAAAACATAATGATGCGGAGCAAAGATATTCGACTCATGAAAAGGAGATGGTTGTTGTTGTACATTGCTTGCAGGTTTGGAGAGTTTATTTGCTGGGAACTCGCTTTATGGTGCGGACTGACAATGTTGCTAATACATTCTTCAAGACGCAGAAAAAGTTAAGTCCAAAACAGGGAAGGTGGCAGGAATTTCTGGCTGACTATGACTTTGTGTGGGAGCATAAGCCGGGAAAACACAACCAAGTCGCAGATGCGTTGAGTCGAAAGGAGGTATTTGCTGCTGTGTATTCTATTTCCAAACTTGAGACTAATTTTCTTGATAGCATCAGGTTATGTGCTTTGAATGACTCATTATATGTAAAATGGATGGGTCAAGTTCAAGATGGGACTATGAGACGGTACTGGATCGAGGACGATCTACTTCATTTTAAAGGGGGGAGGATCATGGTACCAAATGGTGGTGGACTGCGCAAAGACTTAATGAAGGAAGCGCATGACACTACTTGGGCTGGTCATCCGGGTGTTGAAAGGATGTTAGCTTTCCTGTCCCGTGTTTATTTCTGGCCAAAGATGGAAGATGATATAGAGGCGTATGTGAAGACTTGTCATATTTGTCAAGTGGACAAGACTGAACGTAAGAAGGAAGCTGGTTTGTTGCAGCCCTTGCCTATTCCTGAAAGGCCTTGGTTGTCGGTAAGTATGGATTTCATTTCTAGTTTTCCCACGGTAGATGGCATGGCATCTATTATGGTTATGGTAGACAGATTTTCGAAGTACTCCATTTTTATTGCTGCATCTAACTTATGTTCATCTGAGGTTGCTGCTGAATTATTCTACAAGCATGTGGTTAAATACTTTGGTGTTCCAGCTAATATTGTGAGTGATAGGGATACACGGTTCACAGGCAGATTTTGGACAACTTTGTTCAATATGATGGGAACTGATCTGAAATTCTCTACGGCAGACCACCCACAAACAGATGGACAAACAGAAAGGATTAATCACTTGCTACAAGAATATTTGAGGCACTATGTGATAGCAAGTCAACGGAATTGGGTTGCTTTGCTTGACACTGCGCAGTTTTGCTATAATCCGCATAAGTCGTAAGCAACAGAAATGAGCCCTTTCGAAATTGTTTTAGGCAGGCAGCCTATGACACCATTAGATGTTGCTAAGACCAAGAATCAGGGGAAGTGTCCAGCAGCATACAGGGTTGCAAGGGACGGACTTGAAATGATTTCTGAAGCTCAAGACAGTTTGCGCAAGGCTCAGCAGCGCATGAAGAAATATGTTGATCAACATCGTCGCTCATTCGAGTTCAGTGTGGGTGACCAAGTGGTGCTGAAACTTACTCCTCAAATCTGGAAACAGATTGTAAGTAAGACTAGACATCGGGGTTTGATTCCTAAATACGACGGCCCATTTGAAGTGGTTCAAAGAGTGGGTGAAGTTGCTTATAGATTGAAGCTGCCAGAAAGGTTGAAAATTCGTCCTACTTTCCATGTGAGTTTCTTAAAACCTTACTTTGCAGATGCAGATAATCCGGACAGGAACAAGTCAAAGAGGGCTCCTCAATCTATACCTACGCAGTTTGATGCTGAGATAGAAAGGATCCTTGATCACCGGGTTGTGGGCACAAGTAAGAAGAACACGAAGACTGAGTTCTTGATACATTGGAAAGGCAAGAGTGTGGCTGATGCAGTCTGGGAGAAAGCTAAGGACTTATGGCAGTTTGATGACCAAATCGATGACTATCTCAAAACAGTCTCGATGAGGACATCGAGTTCAAGTGGTGCGGGTGGTTTGTTAGACCCGTAGTCTAACTAAGCAAACGTCGTGCGGGCATGGCAAGGATTTGAGAATTGGTCTTGGCATGTATGTGGGCAAAACAGTGCAGCTGTGCGGCTAAGTGTTAGTGGGTAGCAAAGTATTCAAGGTGCTTGGGTGTTGGCAAGGCAGCTTGGACGTACAAGGAAAAGACAGGCGTATGGCAACTCAGGGCATGCGTGTGGGCAGATTCGTCGGCAAGGCAAGGCAGTGTGTTGGCTTGACAAGGCAAGGTTGTGGGACTTGATGATGCCAAGACAAAGGCATTTACAAGTGTTGGCACGAGTTGACAGATTTATTGAAATAAAACTAAGTGTCAGAAACAGGCTGAAATATTCTAAGTGTTGGAATTGATGTAAATTCGGCTAAGGCATAGAATAGACATGTGCTAGGCACATGGTCTTGATGTATTTAAATTCGAATTATATGTTATCTGTTAGATTATAGCTGTTAGACTTAGTTTAAATCTGGTCAGTACAAGTGTTAGACACATGGCAGATGTAACCGACTTTTGTAACTGCCTTGTGCAGAAATTTCATAAGGTGGAAATTCGTTCTAAGGCACAAGAGGAATGTTCTGGCCTTAGAACATATTCGTGAAGCCTTTCCTTTGATTGATTCTATATTAATAAAGGTTGGGAAGTGTTCCCGTATGCTGTTGTGTGTTTGTTACTTTGAAACGTTGCTTTAAAATAAGTTAAGTCTTCCAAACTTAGTCAAAAACATGAGAGGGTTAAGGCTGAAGTTTGCAAGAGTTGTAGACTGCCTATAAGAGGTGTTAGAAAAAAAATCACCCCTTTATCAATTTGAAGAAACCCTCCACTTCAATTGGTATTTTTTCATGAAAAGCAGACATGAGATAAGAAATCCAGTGTTTCACTAAGATTTCGAATAGCGGTCCCGAATTCAAGTTGATTCTATTTCGACTCTTCCTCAGAGAAAGACGATCAAACAATTCCCAATCATGGTCCTTGCGGATCGGATAATCCATATAATATACAAAAAGAAACTCCAGATATTTGAGATCTTTCTCTTTGAATAAGATCTCAATTCCAGCGACGGTTTCATTAGATATCTTACAACTAGAATCCCTCTTTTTTCCGATCCAGTTCCTCCACCAACGCGAACCCCAGTTAGATTCAGGCTCAACTTCTTATGAATTCTGGATGAGCCAAAAAGTTTTCATCACTCTCGCTCTCAGTGACCTGGGATAGAAAAGAGAAAAGGAGGGACATAAATAATGAAGTGATGTCATTTAGAGGGTAATTAGTTTAGTTTTAACAGTAATATGAAACACAACTACTGGTTAAATAAATGAAGTGGACGGCTAGGATCTATTCTGCAAAGGTATGCGGTGTGTCAAATCTGGCTATTTCATTCCTTTCTAATGCACTTCTCTCTATCTGATTCTTCTCTTTCCTCTACATTTTTTCTCATCGTTTTTTCCTCATCTCTTTCCTACAAAATTATCTTGTTCAGGTTACAACAACTATGCTGGTCATGGATGGGCACAATTTCAGAGACTATGGCCCTTTCTAGTTTCATCGGCAAGACATGGTATGAACTGGTTTCAGCTGCGAATTGTGAGACTATATTGTGGTGCATTTAAATTTTCCAGTAATTTCCAATTTTATAGATAAATCCAGCTGAGTTGCTAAATTTGGAACTCAATTTGATAAGCCCATTACTTTCAGAATGAGCGCAAACAACCTGAACTTGACTAATGGCGCAAATGACTGGAGCAGAATCAACGAGATCCAAACAGGCGGATGAGAACTATCGGCGGCTAGATAAGAAGATGCAAGCAGTCATGGGTGATACACGTGCGGGATTCAAAGGGACAGATAAGAACAATGAATATTGAACTCTAAGCTATCCGGTAAAGCCAAACAAATGGAGGAGTTCCAAAACTCAACTATAAAAATGTTTGAACATCTAAGTATGATGATTGGCCACTCTGGTGGGAAGGCATCCATAAAGAATGAGTGAACCAGCAGGGGTGATGATTAAGAATTAGCATCCACCTAATTTACGGTTTCCAATGTTTGATGGTAGCGAACCTCGAATGTGACTGAGAAGGTGAAAATTATATTTCAATGTCTGTCAAATCACTTCTTATGAGGAACTCACCATTTCAGAAGATTTCCTTTTAACATGTTTTGCTGGTCGTCTCAAGGAAGAACTCAGATATAGAGAGAGGCTACTCAGTCACTTCATTTATCTCAAGCAGTGGCCAAGAACAGGAGAAGGTAATGATTGTTGTGGATAAGAAAAACAAGTGGCTGCACAAGGGGATAATTACTCCAGTCAAGGACACTAGTAAAGTATTTAAGAAGAACATATGAAGATTACCATATTTTTAATTTCGCTACAAGTAGTTATGAAGAACATGTGGCTGCACAAAAGGATGCACATTATTTTTTTATTTTTTTCAAGTAACCTGATTCTTATCACTCAAGGTTTTGTGGATTGAGAAAGCTATTATAACACCCTATAATACCAAACTGTGAAGGAACTTGTGACTGAATTATTAGAGGAGATTCCCTTGAGAGTAACAGTAGCCGATGGAAATCAAATGTTAGGTCATCAAAGTTGTGCAAATGTCATAGTAGAAGGCAAAAAGGATCGAGTTCCTTGAAAAATTTAGACTGCTGAAACTGAAGGTTGTGACGTGGTTCTTGGAGGGGATCGGATGACACACTGTCCAGTTATGATCACTATAAGATCATAGTCAAACATTTTGGGAAATTGGTGGAGCATAAGGGAGATACAGGAATGGAAATACTTAATCAGATCACAGCTAAACCAATGGGAAAGATACTGAGGAAAAGCCAGGCTTTGTTAGCTCACCTAATGCTAGCCACCAGAGAATTGGAACAGTACTAACTGAAGAAAACAGACTACTGCTTACTACAGCAAGCCCCTAGCTCCAAGACATGTAGGAGCCAATGTATGAGTAGGAACAACTGGAAATAATAGCAGCCATAGACAGATGGAGGCACTACATTGAGTACATTCAAGGCAGACATTTCATCATTAAGAGTGACCATTTCAGTTTTAAATACTTGGAGCAGAAGGTAACTACAGTCATTCAGCAAAAAGGCCAAACTAAATTACTTGGAAAGAATTATGTAATCCAATATGGTAATGGTTCTATAAATAGGGTGGCTGATGCACTATCCAGGATACCCAAGGACCAAGGAGAAACTTATGCAATCTATGGTGTTCTCCTACATGGATAGGAGGTGGAAAAGATTTATGAAGGGAATGATCAGGTTGAAAGGATTATAGCTGCAGTTGTAGTCAATTAAGGAGCCAATTCTCACTATAACTGGTCACAAGGAGTGCTGAGATATCAGGGCAAGATATACATAGGGTAAACACCAGCAGAAGGTAACAAATTACAGACCCTGCAAACTAACGCCCTTGGAGGACAGTTGTGAAGAGGTTACAAATCTGTTTTACTAGCCAGCCATGAAAAAAGATGTACAAAAGAAGCAAAGATGAAATTGTGGCAGACCTCTAAAACTACCTGCACAAGCTCATAGAAGGGTTACCCAAGTCACAAGATGAAGATCTGATATTAGTGGTTATTAATAGATTTACTAAGTATAGGCACTTCCTTACTCTACAGCATCCATTTACGGCTGTGCAAGTAGCAGAGTTATTGCTCGAGGAGATTAAAACTTACATGAATTTCCTACACTCTGGTATCAGACAAGGATAAGGTGTTCACTAGTCAATTCCGGCAACATTTATTCAAGTAATCAGTGACTCAAGTCTCAACTGTGTCTAAGCACTGCTTATCACCCTGAGACTAATAGACAAACTGAAAGATTGAATAGATGTGTTAAAGGGTACTTGAGAGCCATGGTATTGTCTAAACCCAAGCAATGGGAAAGCACCTATCTGAATGCTGGTATAAGACAAAATTTCCACACCTCACTGCAGTGCACTCCTATTCAAGCATTATATGGATATGAACCTCCTCAACTTCCTATGGGGCCATTTCCTTAATCTACAGTCCTATCAGTGCAGGACCTCATTCAACAAAGACTGCAAGTGCAGTGACAATAAGCTACCAAAAAAATAGTAATTTAAAGATGGAATGAGAAGGAATTTACTTGCAAGAACGAGAGACAACAGAATTAGCGAGTGAAGATAGAAAAGGTAAAGGCTGGTAAGGCGGTGCTGCATCATTGCCACCTTCACTGTCACCGTTTCGCTTTTTTCCGTTGAAAGAGAATATGGATTTCAAGGCTAACAAACTCTTTATCTCGTTGCCATTGTTCTTCTCATCTTTACTTTTCCCAACTCTATTCTCATTCTCCATCTTCCTTCTTTCCCTTTACTTCTCACCTTCAGATCCACCGCCGCCTTCCGGCGGATAAATATGCTTTTCTTTTCAATTCAATTTAGGCGAAATGGTCTACACTTGTAAAATTGTGTGTGAATTTATAAATTCAATCCTTAAATTCATCAAACTTCTTTGACTATGTGTGAATTGACAAATATCAGGTATACATTTTAATTGACACATCATTTATTATTAGTTTTTAAAAAAAATCTATTTTTTCTTCTTTTTCATTTTCAAACCTCTCCATTTTTTTTATATTAGAGATGCCACCACAATCTTTCATTCTCACTAGTATCATCACTTTCCTAAAAACTAAATATCATCATTCGATTTTTTTCCATGTTTCTATCATTCACAACTATTAATTGTATTTTTTTACCAATATTTACATTCACTACTTAAACCACCATCAATATATTTTATCCATTGATGCTAACGAATCGCCATTAAAATACCTCAATATACTCTAATATTTGTACATAATAATGCTCAGTTTACTCCTATAACAATTCAGGTGATTGTTAGCAATATAATTATTCAACCTATTAGGTTGGGGTTGAATCTCACAAGGAGAGGTATGTGTAAGAATTCAATTAAGAAGGTAAAGTGTGATCTAATATATCGTAGCAAATAATAAGGGTGGATAATTCCAAATATTAATTAGAGTGATTTAGTAACCAATTTCAACAATAACAATAAAATCGGGTGCTTCGCAATCCGAGTAATAGTCTAGAAGTGTGCCATAATGAGAATAAACTTCAAGTCGTGGATCGATGTGGTTGCCCATTAACGTTGATGCTCATGGGTAGGCGCGATTAATCTCAGACACAAATTACATATTTCAATCGCAACATGCTCATCATAGGAGCTTCTTTCGAAGCCTCCCATGTCAAAACAACTTAACAATCCATGACCTTAACTTGGGTTTTCTCTTTCAAGAAAATCCAACATTTAGAAGTGAAACCCTTAGTTCCTTTTTCAAGCAAACAAGAATTTCAAACTCAATATGTAAGCATTGAAGTAATCATTCATTTCATATCACCATTTTCAAGCAAATTATGAAGATCTAAAATAGAACTAAGTTTACAACCGCAGTTCATAAATTAACACACAACAATTAGTTCAAACCCATAGAAAACAACATAAAAAAAGGCAACACACACTATTCCACCAAATTAATCCATACCCACTTCCATTTGAAAACCCTTAGAATTGGGATTTTAGCCAATCATCATAAAAGTAAAAGAAAATATACCGAAAACATTATCGGTCATCTTGGTTTATCGATTACAACTTCAATCTCAAATACCCAGCTAAAATACTCCAAAATTGCTGCACAAAATTGTTCAAAATTCAAAAACTAAGAAGAGTCTCTATCCTGAAAAATATCCAAAGGTGGAAGATGAGCTTTCTCTCTCTTTCTAACTATTTATACTTTCCCCAAAACTTGGCAAAAATTTCAGCACGTGGTTATATTGGCGAGGTTAGTCAGGCTCGCAGACACGATCGGTGAGTCACTGACTTGGTCTTTTCCTCGCCCTTTCCTTCATCATTTTTGCTCAAGTGCTTTGTCTACTTCGGCGAGCTTGCATGAACTCGCCGATTACGTTTGGCGAGTCGCCTTTGTATTCATCTGCTCGCCTTAGTTCCCATGACTTTTTAGCTCAGCTTCAGGCATCGTTGACGAATTCGATGGAGCTCTCCTTTTCCATTCGGCAAATCGCCGATCATCACTTTAGCACACCTTTTTGGCCTTCAATTCATTCTGAATGTGATGTGAAGCCAAAAATACATATTTTTAATCATTATTTACCTCATATTTGGTATTTTTATTTGTCCTTTTTAAGCATAGATTTTATGGATTGTGTTAAATAGTATATTTTATTTGTATGAGTAAATTGATGTAAAGATGAAGAAATTTGGAGCTAAAACAAATTAAGATGAATAAATTTGGAGCTAAAACTAATTAAAGATGAAAAATTATAAAAGGAAATTAAGCAAGCAACTTAATGGATTAAATTGAATATAATAATATAAAGTATGTTTATCGGCAAAGTGTAAATTCAAGAAGTTGAAATGGAACGAGGATTTTACAAGCTGCCACGTGGCAACATATGAAGGACCCAATTCTATGAGGCGGTTGGACAGTGCAGAGCACGCAAAATTTTAATTCTATTAGGTTTTGGGTTCCTAATTTATTTTGGACTCAATTATTTTATTTAGAGTTTCCTACATCTATAGATAGTCCATAAGAATAATTATTAGGGGAGGAGGACACAATGTAGAAAATAACTTTTTATCTAGGGTTTCATATTTTCTTCTCATTTATTTCTTTTATTTATTTTACATCTTTTCTTTGAATGACTCGTTGTAATTTCTCTATGTCTATGTGGAGTTAAACTTCTCGTTCTAGGATTATGTTAACTTATAAAATGATTGTTTAGTGATTTTTGATTCGGCACACTTGTTTATCATATTAATTGTTCTGATATTCTTGTGATTACTATTTTGATGCTTGACCACTATTAGAATAAATTTATTGTCTTCTTTTGAACTCGGGAGAGGAATAGAGGGATAGAATGTGGAATATAAGGAGCATGATCTTTTCTTGCATATCACTTGAATTGATTTTTGTCTAGGATAGGGATATACCTAGGTTCCTTGCTTGATTCAAATACGGGAAGAAAACGTAATGCTCCATAGTTGATTCAATTTATACCCGCTCAACGATGTAGTTAGATTGTCAATTGTGGTAGACGGTTAGAAGTCGGGAGATCATGTCCATATTATCTACCCCGTGAATCAACAACTAGATAATCAAATAAGCTGATGAAATTGATGCTAAACATGATTGTTAATTAAATCTTAATCCTAGATCGATTCGTTCATTGATTGTAGGGCTGGGCGTTCGGTTCTTCGGTTCGGTGTTCGGTTTTGAAAAAGTGAGCACCAAATACCAAACCATACTATTTTGATTCGGTTCGGTTTAATTCGGTGTTTTTAAAATGATTTTTCGATGTAAATAAAAATTAAAATGAGAATAATCAATTATGCAACATTGCAATGCATGACCATTGTTGCTTGCAGCTGTGCAGGTCTGCAGCATTGCAAAGCAAGGTTGCTTGCTGCTGTTGCTGGTGGCGGCTGCTGCTTGCTGCTGGAAGCTTTGTGGCATTGCAAACTTCAAAGCCACCTGCTGGCTGGCTTGGCCCAACAATCAAATACGCTTTGTATGGCAAATGGAGATGGTTGCAGCTGTTGTAGTTGTAGCTCAAAACTTTAGGGCTCCAAAGACAAAGAGGCAAAGACCAAACTCAAAAGTCCAAATTTTGAATTGGGTCATGTTTTTTGGGTTAAAACTTAAAACTTAAAATTTAAAATATATATTTCATAAAATTTAAAATGTTATTTTAAATTTAGTTAATAAAATTTTGGTTTTTCGGTACACCAATTTTTTTTGACCCTTACACCGAATACCGAACCAAAAAAAAGAACACCGAAACCGAATCGAAAAACCGAAACCGAAAAATCGAATTAATTTGGTTCGGTTCGATTTTTTGGTATTTATGCCACCCCTAATTGATTGTGTGAAAAATCTATCTTTTCTTAGTTATTTTTTTTTTTTTATTTATCATTATTTTCTGTTTAGTTAATATATATTCATCTTTGACATTCTCCCTTGAATAAAAAATCAGAATTAGTATAATTTAGTAAATAATTAATTGACAAGTCCTTTGGGTTCGATAATCTGACTCTTTTAGGGCCACTATATTAATTGCGCGACCGCGTACACTTGTGTGTGCAATTGGGAGCAACAGAATGCACTGTCGTTTTCGACGGGAACAAGGCAAACTCGGCGAGTCATCGAGTGCCTCTTGGTGAGCATCAACTTCGCACATTTACTCTTTTTCTGTGTTTTTAGCCTTTTTTGTGTAATTTCATCCTTGCCTTGTCCTTAAGCCTTCATAGCTACAAAACAATAATAAACCATCAGATATGGACATAAAAGGCATTGAGGACATTATTTTTTTGAACTAAAAATGTCACAAATGAGTCAAAATCTCTAACTCGTCAATACCTCCAACTTAAACTTTTTCTTGTCCTCAAGTAAATCAAGAATTCAATCAGTTCAACACCGTTGTCCCCACATCGTGCTTATTGTGAGCCATATTCAAGTTTTATCACAAGACTAACTTCAAGTCTAAGCAAGCTTTAATTATGCTCATAAAGCCTCAGACCATGATGATGTGAGGCCAAAAATACATATTTTCAGACGATGACTAGTCAGTATAAATCTAATCTCAAGCTACGAATGCTCACTCATGATGCAAAGCTATGCTTCAACAAAAGTATTCAAATGCCCTCACAACAAAGGAAAATTTCATTCTCTCACAAAGCACATCAATCAAGAATGTAGGAATCAACACAACTCTCACACTCTCAAAGAGAAATGCATGCATGTTTCAACCCATAGGTTTGCCCATATATTCCAATCACTACATAACCCAACTTTAGTAATATAACACCCCGTATCCGAAAACAGACCAAAATGCAGATTTTTAGAAATTACAGGTGCAACCCACGGTTGCCACCCACGGACCGTAGGGTGACCCACGGCCCGTGCTGGTGGTCCGTGGATGGTCACCTGCGACCCTTCCCCAGAACCCTCAGAAAAATTGGCTAAGTGTCGACCCACGCCGGGACCTACGGACCGTAGGTCAGACCACGGTCCGTGGTCCAGGGACGTAGGTCAGACCTCCCAATTTCGGTCCCAGACGTCGAACGACGGCTGACCAGCACGGACCGTCGGGTCATCCAAGGTCTGTCGGTCAGTCCCGTCGGTGGCCCCGGCAGCTTTTTAAGTCAGGGGTCGTTTGGTCTTTTCCTTATGCGTTGGACCCCTAAACTACGTCGTTTAACCCCCTAAACTACGTAGTTTTGGTCAGTTTAAGCTTAGTAACTTAATTAGAACTTACCCTAGTGAAATCATTCACCAAGAAATCGATCAAACTAGAGAAATAGAGGAGAAGAAGTCGACCAGCCCTAGTTCCAAAACGCAGTAAGGTTTTCATCAGTTCCAGCCCGAAATCGAAAGATTTCTCCGTGGAATTCATCACCAGGTATGTGGGATTTCACTAGTGGGTTCCTTTCACCCATTAGGTCCCTAGAATTCAGTCTGATTCTTGATTCCCTTCATATTATCTAGACCTAGGGTTTCTAGAATTTCAGCAGATCATTATGAATTAGTTACTTTAATGTTCCTAATCAGATTATCATGATTTTAATATTGTTTTGCGTAGATGCTTTCATAAACTCAGAACCCTAGATATGTAGTTCTTTTAGTTCAAGAATTACACATGCTAGGTCAGTTATTTCAGATATACATGCCTCAGATTCGAATGTTTCATTATCAGTACATTAATGTTGCATTCTCAGATTTTGCATGTCAGTATTTTGAGCTATCCAGTATTACAAAAATTCAATCATAATGTGTTATTTACATAATCAGTTGGGAGTAGACTTAATACCGAGTTGGACTAGGTTCAGTCACCCTCAAGTCCCATAACTACGTGCCCCGTAGGTTGTAAGTTCCCTCTGTGGGCATCATTTTAGTAATCACGCCAGTCATGCCTCTATACCTCTGGCAGGGTATATTGGGTCCTCTCGATGGGGTGTATACATCGGACTCTACATTTAGCTCATGTGGTTTTATGTCGGTTATTAGTAGCTCCCTCACAGTCAGATTCTATTGCATTGACCATGTTATCAGTTACAGTCAGATTTCAGTCTCAGCATGTTATAAACTTGGTCATTGCATTCAGTTAGTTCATGTTCAGTATTTCCAGTATAGTATCATGCTTATCTTATATCATTACTCAGTTATATGCTTTGTTCAGTTATGTTTATATTGTTCAGCCTTACTCTATCCTGCCTGCTCAGTACCTTTCAAGTACTGACGCATACTCTGCACTACATCTTCTCGTGATGTAGGTCCAGGTTCTCAGCTTCCAAATCACGCATAGATCGGTTCCCGATCTTCAGTTCAACAGCATCAGTGGTGAGTCCTCATTTTTTGAGGAGGATTGACATGATTATCTTTCTACTTTCAGACTTTAGTTTCAATTTTTGCTAGATTTAGCTGGGGGCATGTCCCATCATCTCTAGTCAGTTAGAGGCTTTATTTCAGACATAGTTAGAATCAGTTTTAGATTCGAGTTTGATATTTCAGTTGTCGTTAAACTCTCAGATTATATATCCAGATTTAGAATGGGTATTCCCCATCACTTTCAGTTTATCTCATGTTTAAGCTTCCGAACAAAATTATCTTTTTCAGTTATCATAGTATGCTTATTTTATGCCAGCAGGGTTAGCTTGGGGTCACTCGTGATCCTAGGTCCCGTGTCCGCATCCTGGGGGTAGCTCGGGGAGTGATAAACTTGGTATCATAGCATTAGGTTTAAGTGTCCTAGGATGTCTGAAAAGCCACACTAAGTAGAGTCATTTTCATGGGTGTGAAGTGCACCACATCTAATGAGGGGGAAGCTACAAAGTGTTTTGGAAAGCCTCACTTTCTTGATATTCTTATTGTGCGTTGGTATGATATCTCTCTAACTCATCGTTATACGTTTCAGATCATGCCTTCTCGTAGAGCTAACACAAGGAATGCTAACACAACTCCTCCATTCCCAGTTCAGGAAGTTTCGAATGCAGAGTTTCGGAACGCTATCCAACTTTTGGCTCAGAGTGTGACTAATCAGAACAACCAGCAGGTTCCAGCTCCTACAAATGCTAATGTTGGGTCAGCTGCAGCTAGAGTTCGTGATTTTGTTAGGACGAATCCGCAGTGATGCAAGTGACATGTAATAATAGGGTAGAGTTGGCATCCTATCAGCTTAAGGATGTAGCTCATATCTGGTATACTCAATGGAAAGAGAACACGAGTACAGATGCAGCTCCTATCACTTGGGAATGCTTTAGTGAGACTTTTCTGGACAGGTTCTTCCCAAGAGAGTTGAGGGAGGCAAGAGCTAAGGAGTTCATGAATTTGAGACAAGGTAACATGACAGTCCAAGAATATGGATTCAAGTTCACCCAACTCTCCAGGTATGCTCCTCACATGGTTGCCGATTCCAGGGCTCAAATTAAAAAGTTTCTATATGGAGTATCCGACTTAGTGAAAACAGAGTGTAGGAATGCTATGTTGCTGGAAAATATGAACATCTCCAGGCTCATGACTTATGCTCAGAAGGTTGAGGGAGATAAGCTAGGGAACATACTAAGGATAATAAGAAGTTTAGAACAGGAAACTATGAGTATTCTCAACAGAAATCGGGTGGTGGAAACCGTTCGTAGTTTCAGCAAAAGTCTTCAGCTCCAGCACCTTCATCAGCTAGTGTTCCATCCTCCAAGTTCCGACATGATCAGAAAGGTAGGGCATCAGGCTCTAAATCTCAGGGGAGTGTTTTAGGCACCAGAACCTACCCAACTTGTCCTAAATGTGGTAAGAACCATCCGGGCGTGTGCCTTGCAGGAAAGGAAGGATGTTTTGGGTGTGGTCAGACTGGCCACAGGTTGAGATATTGTCCTTCTTCTCCAAACAGGGTCAAGGAGGTAATAATGGTAGAGCTCAGTCCACAACTTCAGCAGCACCAGCAGGTCGCCCGACTCAGCAGGGTAACTCATCTGGTACAGGTGGCAGTTAGCGCCAAAACAGGTTGTATGCTCTTCAGGCTCACCAGGATCAGAAAGATTCTCCTGATGTGGTCACTGGTACGTTACGAGTTTTTAACTTAGATGTTTATGCTTTGTTAGATCCAGGGGCTACTCTTTCCTTTGTAACTCCTTATATAGCAGTCAAATTCGATGTTAGTCCAGAAACTCTCTCAGAACCCTTCTCAATCTCTACTCCAGTCGGTGACCCAATTATAGCTAGACGGGTATACATAAATTGCCCTGTCACAGTCTCTCAAAAAGTCACCTCAGCAGAACTTGTAGAGTTAGAAATGGTAGACTTCGATATCATTCTAGGCATGGATTGGTTACATTCATGTTATGCCTCAATCGATTGTAGAACTAAGCTTGATCGTTTTCAGTTTCAGACGAACTAATCTTAGAATGGAAGGGTAGTAGCTTAGCGCCTATAGGTCGATTCATTTCTTACCTTAAGGCCAGAAAGATGATCTCTAAGGGTTATCTCTATCATCTAGTTCGGGTTAAGGATTCAAGCTCTGAAACCCCAACTCTTGAGTCAGTTCCAGTAGTTAATGAGTTCCCAGAAGTGTTTCCAGAAGATCTTCCTAGAGTTCCTCCCGTAAGGGATATCGACTTTGGAATTGATCTCCTTCCAGATACCCAGCCTATTTCTATTCCTCCTTAGAGAATGGTTCCAGCTGAGCTTAAGGAATTGAAAGAACAGTTGAAAGACCTTCTAGATAAGGGCTTCATCAGACCTATTATTTCACCATGGGGTGCACCAGTGTTGTTTGTGAAAAAGAAAGATGGTTCTCTCCGGATGTGCATTGACTATCGACATTTGAACAAAGTCACAATCAAGAATAAGTATCCCATCCCTAGGATTGATGACTTGTTCGACCAACTTCAGGGTGCTAGTCATTTTTTGAAGATAAACCTCAGATTCGGTTATCATTAGCTTAGAGTTAGAGATAGTGACATTCTGAAAACAGCCTTCAGAACTCGGTATGGTCATTATGAATTTGTAGTTATGTCATTTGGACTAACCAATGCTCCTGCAGCTTTCATGGATTTGATGAACATTGTGTTCAAGCAGTATTTGGACTTGTTCGTGATCGTCTTTATTAATGATATCCTCATTTACTCTAGGAATGAGGAAGAACATGCGACTCATTTGAGAGTTGTTCTGCAAACTCTCAAAGATCGCCAGTTGTTTGCGAAGTTTAGCAAATGTGAGTTTTGGTTACAATCAGTTGCTTTCCTCGGGCTTATAGTATCTAGCAAAGGGATCCGAGTGGATTCTCAGAAAATAGAAGCGATGAAACAATGGCGCAGACCTACCTCTCCTACAAATATTAGAAGTTTCTTGGGTCTAGCAGGTTATTACAGAAGGTTCGTGGAAAGATTTTCATCCATAGCTTCTCAATTGACTAAGTTGACTCAGAAGAAGGTTAAGTTTCAATGGTCAAATGATTGTGAGAAGATCTTCGTAGAATTGAAAACTAGGTTGACTACTGCTCCGGTTTTGACTCTACCAGAGGGTTCAGATGGTTATGTTATCAATTGTGATGCGTCCAGAGTCGGCCTAGGTTGTGTGTTGATGCAGCGAGGTAAGGTTTTAGCTTATGCTTCTAGACAACTTAAGGTGCATGAGAAGAATTATCCGACTCATGACCTCGAGCTTGCAATAGTGGTGTTTGCACTTAAGATTTGGAGACACTACTTATATGGTGTTCACGTAGATGTGTTCATAGACCATAAAAGCCTTCAGTATGTGTTCACCCAGAAAGAGTTGAATCTTCACCAGAGGAGATGGCTTGAATTCCTCAAGGACTATGACATGAATGTGCTTTACCATCCTG